>JAEVLN010000006.1:2625471-2883093 GCA_018350325.1 Globodera rostochiensis
ACAGCACCATGGAAAAAGACAGTCGTTTTTGGGAGTTAAAACTATCCATACGATAGAATTAGAAATTATTTTTTTGGCCTGGCGGCATTGTTTGTGTAAAATTAGTAAAAGACGGTGGTTGTAAACATTTCTTAAAATGCTTTACATTTTTTTTTCATACAAAAAAAAATTTCCCATTTTCAATCCCGGTTAATCCCAATCCCGGTTTTTGAAAAGCCGAATCCCGATCACGATGCCGTTCCCGGTTTAACATGCTGGTCCCGATCCCGGTCAATCCCGGTTCCGGTTGTTTTTAGTAGGATTGGTCGGTAGGTTTTAAACCGTGGTACTGGTTTTCGGTTAGGCGGTTTTGCGACCCCCGGTTTCGCAACTCGCCCGTATGGCTCAGTGGTTAAGTTCTGACTCTAACTTATTTATCGAAGTTTCTACTCCCCGACTGAAGTCCATTTTATTCTCTTAATTTAATAATTACTCCTTTTTATTGATCTTACAAATTAGTGGAAAAACAAAAAACATCACTCAGAAACAGCCCAATTTTTGTTCGATCAAAATCTGCAAATAAAATTTTTGCGGACCCCTCCTATTTCTAAAAAGTTTCAAAAATGTTGCAAATGTTTTAACGAATTGAGTCTAAAAATCAAAATTTTGCCGGACCCCCCCCCCCTCCCCACAAAAGTTAGCAGATTCTCAACACTCCTGAGATTGGACTTTTTCTGAAAAATTCTTTTCCCTGGGGGGGGGGGGGGTCAGAAATGGAAATTCAAATTTGACGCGAATTAGATGGATTTTTATTTATTAAAAAAAGATAAAAAATTTGAGTGGATTGCAAAAAAAAAATCGAAGTTCTCGGTCTCGGTTCTCGAACCGAGAAATGGGTTTTTTGGCTCTCGGTCTCGAGTCTCGGGGTCATTTCTCGGTCTCGAGCCTCGGGGTCATTTCTCGGTCTCGAATCTCGGGGTCATTTCTCGGTCTCGAATCTCGGGGTCATTTCTCGGTCTCGAATCTCAGGGGACATTTAGGAAGATGACGGGCGGCGCTTAAATGGCGGGTACCGAATGCTTCAAATGGCGGTACTGAAATGGTGGGCGCCGCCCTAACATCGTGCGCTCACGGTTGGGCGCCCGTTATAAAAGGATCAGTTGGGCGCCCACACCAAAAACATTTATATAACAACTTAATTTTAAAAAATGTTTCTGTTAGGTAATTAGGGAATGCTTGGAGGCTTAAAAAAGCATTTTGGTCGTGAAGCTTATGCTAATAGGCTGAAAATTGCGGTCCCGGGTGAATTTTTTTTAATTTAAAATTTTGAAATGCATGTTTCAGGGGTAAAAATATGCGTAGAACACGAATCCAAGCTTGGATTTGTGAATGGCGAACCCCGAACCCGAATTCGAACATTTTTGAATTAATTTTTTTTCACTATTTTTTCAAATAATTAAAAACACAAAATAACAACGAAAAAGCAAGTAACGACCGAATTCAAGCTTGGATTTGTGAATGGCGAACCCCGAACCCGAATTCGAACATTTTTGAATTAATTTTTTTTCACTATTTTTTCAAATAATTAAAAACACAAAATAACAACGAAAAAGCAAGTAACGACCGAATTCAAGCTTTTTGAACAATTTTAAGACGAAAATTAATTTATGAAATTTTTGTAGTTTTCGAAAAAATTGTTCGAATTGAGTTCGGGAATCAGAAATGGTCGAAATGGAGGTCAGAATGCGCTTCTACGTCCCCGAATACCCCTAGAAACCCCTTTTTAAACTTTTTTTTCTTCAAAAAATTGTTAAGCCTAAGCTAGGTTTATATGAGAGCCTTAAAAAAAATATTGCTTAATAAAACTTTTAAAAATTTTTAAAAATTTTGACTAGCCTACCTTACATACCGGGCGCCCAACCGTGAGCGCCCAAACGTGAGCGCCCAAACGTACCCAATCGCCCCCTTTGACCCCCCCCCCTATTATTTCATGTATGGTGCTTACTTGTTCAGTTGTTTTTGTTTTTGTTATTTTAATTATTATGCATTCTGATGACGTGTTCATTCGTTTCGCTATGCGATTTTTTTTTTTTTAACAAATGAACAATTTTTTGAATAATCGATCGGTTAGGAAAAAAAGCTTCAAAATTTAAAGCGAAATTTTTGTTATGTGATTACTACATATGATAGCGCCAGTACCGGTCGAGATCTGACCGAGTTTTTTTTCGAGTTTTCGTTTGTGCTTATCAAGATTTTTTTGAGGGATTTTTGTGATCTCGATCGAATTTTTTTCGAGATTTTGTTGAGATCTCAATCGGTCTCCGAGTTTTAGGGCTCTAATTATGATTTTAGCGAGAGCCCTGTCATTTTGTGAATTGAGCCACCAATTATTTAATTTTCAGAAAAGGCATTTTGCATCAGTCGGAATATTTGCACTCGTACCCATACGATTGGCGCACAAATCAAGTGATAAATTGAAATTTCCTAATTAATATCATAAATATTTATGTTTATTATTTTATTTAAATTTCATCATTCCTCCTCAGCCTGTCATCATCCGATGCAGTCCCCAATGGTTCGTTCATTGATGTCAATGAATTGAACAAACGCTGCGTGGCTGCCCCGGAAGATGGGTGAATCGCCAGCATTGCAAATCGCTTCTGGCACTCAATGTGTGTGGTCGAGAAATGGAAAAAATTTTTGTCATTTTTGTTTTTTTTTGATCGTTCTGTTTAAATTTGCGTGCAGGCCTCACCTCGTTGTTCCAGCACAGACGCGACTTGGACTGTGGCGTAAAAGAAGCAGACATTTGGTGGACAATGCCAATGGAGGAGATGGCCAATTTGAAGGTGGAGTTCTTTGCCCTAAAACTTGAAAGGTATTTTCCCCGCTTTACTTTTGATGCTGAACACAGCGCTCGACAGGTGGCCAACGCCTCCAAATGGACACTTTTCTCGCCTGGGGCTGCATCGACGACTTTGCGCGGCCCTACCTGACTATCCAGGCGGCGTATGTTGCTCGGCAACTTGAACTGTTCGACAAAGGATTGGTCCGACGAGCATTTCAACCCGTCTATTGGTCCGTGTTTCATTTAAAATATTTGTAAATTTTTATTTTCTCGATTGTTGGGGATTACGATAGGTCCATGGCACACTGACTGGATTACTCTGTATTCCATTCACAGGTCTCCCAGTTCACGGACGGCACTGGCCGAGTCGGAGTTGTTTGGCCCACAAAAATATGGCGGTTTACTTCCGCTTTTGGGTCAGCATTATTTGAATCACTCAATCAATAATGGCTTAAGCTTATCAACTTTAATTTGGCCACTGTCCGTTGGGTTGGTGATGAACCGTTGGTGCCCACACAATTGCAGTCAACGCTGGAATGGAATATGCACTGATCGATTTCCCAAAGGACAGAACGTGGGTGTCGGGAAAAATGATTTTTCCAAAAAAAATTCCCCGCAGGGCTTTACATTTGATGCTGATTTCTTTGAATTTACTGATCAGTTTGGGGTGTTGACCAGTAGGACTAAAACTCCTTTTATTCTCAAGGCTTCCTTATTTGATGCTGATCAGTGAAAACGGATTTTTTTTCCTCTTTAATTATTTTTTGCCCCAGGCTTTCATTTGATTCTGATCAGTCGAACAGCGTGAGAATTTTAAATTTTTCAGGAGGACTTATCATTTGATGCCGATCAGTTGGACAACGTGGTGACTGAAGTGATTGGGCGTGTGGTTGGACAGCGGGTTGGCTTGGCACACGATGAACGAAGAAGAGAACTGAGCAGAGAAAGAGGCAAAACTGGTGGCCAATTTGGTGGTGGAGGGGGTTGATCAGGTGCGTTTTGCCGTTCGTTTTTCATCCCAATTCGATTTATTATATCAATTGATTATTAAATTCCTGCCCGTTTTTAATTTAAGTTTTTGTAAAATTACAGTTTCGTCGCTGATTTCAAACTTCTTCGCTCACTTCAATGGCATTGCTCCTCATTTTATGCCAGGACTGCGCACCGTTCAAGCAAATTTTAGTGCATGCAATGGCGGTGGGCGATCAAAAATGTCCAAGCCCTAAGAGAACGTTGTGGACCCGAAGACGGTACCGGTAATTGCAACTTTTCATGCTTGGAATCACAGTATAGAACACATCCAGAACGCTCAATTGGTGTGTGGCAATTGTGCCCCCGTCAAATTTATTATTAAAAAATTGTAGAAAATTTGTCTGCCTCCGGTGGAAAGGCGTTTGCAGCTAACCCGTCGGATTCTGCGCTTCATTCTCGGCTCACTGGAATCCGCGGCAGAGGCGAAGCGCAAAAGTGGCACCGATTTAGCCGTACATTTTTTTGCCGAGTTGGATGATTTTATGGACCTTCTGACTGATCTCCGTTTGTGTTACCGCTTTGGTGCTTTTGTTGAATAATATTACCAGTTTTTGCATACCGTATATATACTCTTGTAATCCCCCATGGGGGATTGTTTTCAACCTATTCAGAGGATAGGGGATTATTAGAGGTTGGGGGATTACAAGAGTATATACGGTAATCGTCGCTCCCCCCAATGCATTGTTTCGCAGATATTTATTATTTTAATAAATGTGTGAGCGTCTTTATTGTTTCTTAAATCAGCGTAAAGTCGCTCATAATACAAATTGTTAAATTGGAGTGTACGGTAATTAGCAAGAATTTAAAGTTGCAAAATGTTTATTTGTGGCCTTTTTGACGGCGCCGATGTTTGCGAAAGGGCATTTGCAAGTGCCAGCGGTAGAGAAAAACACCGCCAAAAAGCGCACACGCGCCAGGAGCGCGGCACTGATTTTGATTGCGAGTATGTGGCACTTTTTTGAAAATGCCAATAATTACATTAAAGTTTTTTGAAAAAGTTTTTCAATTTTTGTAGGCGCTGCCAGTATGGCGGCTTCTCCGAATTCTGGCTGTATCGGCACATGCTTTCGAAGCATCGCCGTAGCCTGATCCCCGGTCTGGCAAACCGGGGACTGCCGGTGAGTTGAATTAATAAATTCTAAAATGTAAATAAATAATAACAATGTATTAAATATGAGTTATTAATTATTCTCATATTTTTATTACAAATTTAACGAGTAAAAATCAGAAATGTGATTAATTAGCTTATTTTGAGCAAGCCGACGCGTGGCGGGTCGGGCAGGCGCCAGGCCTGGTCACTGTCGCTGCCTGGTGGTAAGTTGCATGCAAGTGCAATAACAAAGAAATTGCGCTGAATTAAATGGTGGAATAGTAAATTAGTGAAAATTCGATTAAGATGGAGGTGCAGCTCACGGACAAACAGCAACTGTCCGCGCCACCTCCCACCGGAAGCTGGCCGGCTTTGTGCCCATCGGCCCCTTTGCACCCGACGTTCTGGTGATAAAAATTTTGAGTCTAATTGCAAAGATTTGGGGGCTATCGGACATTTGGCACATTGGACATTTGGCACACTGACATTTGGCACATCAGACATTTCGCACGTCGCGCGCACATTGAATAGTTCAAATTCGAATAAAAAACACTACCAATCGATTCCTCTCGTCGAGCTAAGTAAGAATTAGCAAAAAGTTTGTGCCGGGAGTTTGCAAGCTTTTATTGAATGAGTACGAAATTTATGTGTGAAACGTCCTTTTTCTCCTCAGCGTGCGAAATGTCCGTTTTTTCACTAGTGTGCCAAATGTCCGGACACCAGATTTGGATAAACTATAGCGAACGGCCAATTATAAAACGGCACAAATTATATACCAATCGCTTTGTCTCGACGAGCTAAGCTAAAAAGGTCAAAAGTTAAGGAAAAAAGTTTGAACCGGTTTTTGAACCACTTAAACATGGCCAAAATGGATATTTTTTGCCTAAATTCTGTGGCTTCCCGTGGACTAGCACAAATTTGGTGTATTCAAATTGAAAAGTTCAAAAACAAAAAAATTTTGTTCATCAAACTCCCAAATTTCATCCCAAGGCCGCCTACAACACGGCACGAACGCTTGCCGAGAACACGGTTGCCAGCCGTGTGCAATCTGGCTTCTTTGTTGGCAGCAACATCGAAGTCAGATTCTACCCCAACTCAATGCCCCATTCTGGCACATCGACCGGGCTGACCTGCGCAACAGCACTGGTCTCCCTGGCGTTGAACATCCCAACGCCCACCGATGTGGCCATGAGCGGGACCATTGACGTCCTCGGCAACATCACCGCCGTCGGCGAGGTCGCCACCAAAGTCCAGGCGGCGCAGGCAGCGGGCAAACGGCGAATCATTTTGCCGCTCGCCAACGAGGCCGAACTGGACATGTTTGGCGAAGTGTTGGAAGGGATTGAATTTTTTTATTTTTCGACATTTAATCAAGTTTTTGATTTGTTATTTGTTTAATGTTTATTTTTATTTTAAAAAATATCAAAATCACCCCTTTTTTTGAAAACTATGTATTGGAAAATGACAGCGGCCAAATCCTGCGCAAAAAAATGATTAAATCTCAGCAAAACACACAATGTATTGGGAAGGGAGACGATCGATTGTTTCTTTCACTGATCACCCACGCCATTGCATGCACTAAAATTTGCTTGAACGGTGCGCAGTCCTGGCAGAAAATGAGGAGCAATGCCATTGAAGTGAGCGAAGAAGTTTGAAATCAGCGACGAAACTGTAATTTTACAAAAACATAAATTAAAAAAGGGCAGGAATTTAATAATCAATTGATATAATAAATCGAATTGGGATGAAAAACGAACGGCAAAACGCACCTGATCAACCCCCTCCACCACCAAATTGGCCACCAGTTTTGCCTCTTTCTCTGCTCAGTTCTCTTCTTCGTTCATCGTGTGCCAAGCCAACCCGCTGTCCAACCACACGCCCAATCACTTCAGTCACCACGTTGTCCAACTGATCGGCATCAAATGATAAGTCCTCCTGAAAAATTTAAAATTCTCACGCTGTTCGACTGATCAGAATCAAATGAAAGCCTGGGGCAAAAAATAATTAAAGAGGAAAAAAAATCCGTTTTCACTGATCAGCATCAAATAAGGAAGCCTTGAGAATAAAAGGAGTTTTAGTCCTACTGGTCAACACCAAATTTTAAAGCCCTAAAAAATGATCTGGTCGTATTTGAGTAAAAAAATCCCTGCGGGGACAAAAGAGTTTTTCACTTTCCAAACTGATCAGTAAATTCAAAGAAATCAGCATCAAATGTAAAGCCCTGCGGGGAATTTTTTTTGGAAAAATCATTTTTCCCGACACCCACGTTCTGTCCTTTGGGAAATCGATCAGTGCATATTCCATTCCCGCGTTGACTGCAATTGCGTTGTTCATCGGCAACGTCCACGGCGTTGTGGTCCAGAGACAAGGGCGTACACGTGAACCGGACGCGCTCGAGTGGGCACCAACGGTTCATCACCAACCCAACGGACATTGGCCAAATTAAAGTTGATAAGCTTAAGCCATTATTGATTGAGTGATTCAAATAATGCTGACCCAAAAGCGGAAGTAAACCGCCATACTTTTGTGGGCCAAACAACTCCGACTCGGCCAGTGCCGTCCGTGAACTGGGAGACCTGTGAATGGAATACAGAGTAATCCAGTCAGTGTGCCATGGACCTATCGTAATCCCCAACAATCGAGAAAATAAAAATTTACAAATATTTTAAATGAAACACGGACCAATAGACGGGTTGAAATGCTCGTCGGACCAATCCTTTGTCGAACAGTTCAAGTTGCCGAGCAACATACGCCGCCTGGATAGTCAGGTAGGGCCGCGCAAAGTCGCCGATGCAGCCCCAGGCGAGAAAAGTGTCCATTTGGAGGCGTTGGCCACCTGTCGAGCGCTGTGCCAAACCAACAACGAATTGTCAGCGCCGGCGACAGCGGCGGAGGAAGTTGATGGCAAATTCACCTGCACTTGATCGGAGAAAAGGAAATTTTCTATTTGGGTCTTCACTTCTCTTTCCTTCGTTTCTGATCACTTCTCGTCTCACCATTCCTGATCACTACCCATGAAAAACATCTTTTTATTGGATTACTTCACCTCTTACTGATCACTTTATCCCCCCCCCCTTGCTCCGGCACCCATTCTATTCCTGATCACTCACTCACCCTCCGATCACTGCTCATCAGTTTCCCTATGTGCCGATCACTTTCGAAAAATTCACTTTCCTTTTCAGTTCCGATCACTTTTCCCCCTCTCTCACCACAACTGCTGTTGTTGATCAATCTGTTGCAGTTGTTGTCGCTGTATTTTCAGCTCAATGGGGCAGCCCATGGCAGTCCCATCCGGGTCTGTAGCGAATGCGTTGGCCGAGCTGTACACGACTCCTCAGGATGAAATCCTTCAACAGTTTGTTGACCGCGTGCCCAATGTGCGGCTAAGAAGGCCGTCGAGCAGTACAAACTATATAAATTGACGAATAATAAGAAATTTAAAGCAAAAAAATCAATATTTGGTATGGCTTTTTTGTTTTTAACAATCAAAAATTTGAAAAAAAAGTCAATTCAGTCACAAAACTCTTCCAAAAAACAACAACTCACTAAAAGGGCTAAATTTAACCGGTCCAAAAAATGTTTCAGAATTTCTTTTCTATAAGAATTTTGAAAACCCCCAAAAAAATCTCTAAAAAATTGACCCGAATGGCTTAAAAGTAGGGTAGGTCCCGGGGGGGGGGGGGATCCCCGGTCAAACCGGGGACGGGGATACCGGGGACGGACAAACCGGGGATCCCCGTTTTCGGGGATGAGCAAACCGGGGAACGGGGATCCCCGTACGGGGATGGGCAAAATCCATTTTTAGGGGTGCATTTTTGAAAAAATGCAATTTTTTGGGGGACTCTTTTTTTTAAATCGAAATTTCTTCAAATTAAAGTGCACCCCTAAGAAAAGGCTTTTTTATAGCAAATATGACTACAAAGATTATTTTTTGCGGAGGAGAGCCCGACGGTGCCGACAGGCGCCGTCGGGAAAATTTTTGGAGTTTGGTAAAGAAATTTCACCAAAATTTTGGCAAAATTAATATGTTTGCTTCAAAATTTCGGAAATTTTCAAAAAAAATGCTTTAGGTAAGAGTAGCGGATGTCCGGCGGTGCCGACAGGCGCCGCCGGAAAAAATTTGAATTTTTGACTCAATTTGATAGGAGATTTCAACTTAGAGTCGGTAATTTTATGATGCTTTTTAGGAATGGGCGAGGTAGGGAAATTTTTTTGAATATTTAAAAATTCAGAGAAAAAAACTGATTTACGTAAAAGTGGAGGATGCCCGGAGGTACCGACAGGCTGTCGGAGAAATTTTACTAAAATATTATTTTAGTGGGGGAGCACACGCGACAGGAACAAAATAAATTTAAAAAACAGCTTGCACTCAAGCGGGTCCGAACCCAGGCCGCAACATAAGAATTGCGGGAAGACAAACCAATAAGACACCAATTCACTTGAGCGGACTCACCTAAAAGGATTGAAATCTTTTGTAAAAGCACATCTCAACCAAAATTCAAACAGTAAATCAATATAATTATTAAAAATGCCTGATGTGATGGCCATCTTTAGGGGTGCATTTTCATCCCCGCCCCCCCCCCCGGGGATGAGGACCGGGGATCCCCGTTTTCGGGGATGGACAAACCGGGGAACGGGGACGGGGATGAGAATGGCCGGGGATCCCCGGTTTTCCCCGTCCCCCCCCCCCGGACCTACCCTACTTAAAAGGCATTCAGACCTTGGACCTGTACAATAAAGAATATTAAGTCACATCAGTAGAAAAAGAAAAAATCAGGAATATTTTTTAGGTGTGTAAATATAAAAATTTGTTGAAAATTCAGAAAAATTTGTTTTAAAAAATATTCGAAAATTTATTTTTAATTAATGGGGTTGGCTAAAAATTCAATTTAAAAATAAAAAGCAAACCTCGGAACTTTAAAACGTCAGGGGGGGGGGGGGTATTAGTTTACGGGCAGTGGTGCAGAACTGGGAACCTTATAGTTAGAGAAAGACAAGATAATACGGGTCCTCCTCTCTGGTAAAATATCAACTCGTTCCCCACCAACGAAGCCTTCCCTTTCTATCGACTCGTTCCCTTGATTAAATGACAACAAAACCTCAAATTGTCGAATTCAGGTCCGGGGTTCGAAACCGGGCCAAAATAAAAATCCTAGTGCCCCAAAAACCCCGAGCATTAAAAAGAATTTTGTTTTTAAAAGAAGTGATTTTATTCACAAAATTGTTCGATTGAAATTCAAAACTTTCCAAAAATAATTTAGGCAAATCATTTAAAAAGCACAAACTTACAACTTCGGGGGGTTTTTGGGGTCGTAGAATCCGAGTCCGACCTCCATTTTGACCAATTCCGAACCCGGACCCGAATTCGAATATTTTATGCAATAAAATTAATTTTTAGAAAATTTTGAATTTTCAAAAAATTGTTCAAACCTTGAAAATAGGTCGAAACAAAGGTCGTCGGATTCTACGCCCTCGAAAACCCCCAGAAACACACTTTTTTGACTTTGAACACTTTTTCATTTTTTTCAAAAAATGGGGGGCAACAAACTAACACTATTACCAAAAAATGAAGAAAACTTTAAAATTGACAATAATAAATCAATACAAAAAATGGTCAACAATACACAAATACTACCTAGGTACTCACCAGAAAGACAGATTGAATGGAGGGGGGACGGCGGGGGAAAAGATGGACAGTGGAAATGGGGTCAGGTGACGAAAGGCCAAATACAAATTGAAAATGGGATCATTTTCCCTCAACAAAAAGGGACGGATTGAAATTGGTCGAAATGGAGGTCAGATTCGGACTCTATGGACCTCGAATACCCCTAAAAAAATCTTTTTTTGGACTTACAAATTTGTTTTCGAGCCGGGGTCAGGGTTGCGATTTTGCCCCGGAAACGTGGGATTTACCACGTTTTGGAGTTTTTTCCACGGTTTTTCCACGGTTTTGCCCCGAATGGACGGTGCCATATGATTTCGACACTGATTGATTTCGACACTGAAGGAATTCGACACTGGATTTCGACACTGATGGTTTTCGACACTGATGGATTTCGACACTGAACTATTTTGTTTTTTTTCACTGTTTTCCTATGATTTCGACACTGATGAATTTCGACAAACTTTGATTTCGACACTGAACCAAAATTTTAAAAATATTTAAAGTTTTTGCGAATATTATAATGTTAATTAAGTAGAAATCAATCAAAAATGCAGAAGATAGTCCCACACACGAAGAAAAACAAGGTTAAACGATTTTGAAAACCGATTGTTGAAAATTTTGAAATTTTAACTTAGGAAGTTACGCTCTGGCACTGTGTATTGTCAAAGTTTTCAAAGAAAATGGATTTATTTAAATGCGCACATCATTTATTTTTGTTTCTCAATATTTAACCTAGAGCAAATTTGCGGGTTGTTAAAGTGAATTCGGCTTAGAAGACAATCATAAATGCAGATGAGAGGCTCAAGCACGAAGATAAACAAGAGGATCGCGATTTTCAAAAGCCTGGACAAGAGCATTTAGATTGTTGTCCTGTCGAATAAATGTTGGTTTTCTTTTTTCGTGAGGACCTCGAATCCCATTTGCGGGCGCCAACTGGTAATCAATGATTCTGCCTTCCCACATTGTATCTTCCTCTATCATTTTCCTGGCAAATGAACTGAGCCTCTGGTTCCCCCTCAAATGGACGTTCCATGTAGCGTGCCAGCCTTCAACCGAATTGTTGGTTCTACAAAGGCCTTCAGTCACTCTGTCGACCATATTCCACAACGGAATAGGAAAGAGCGCATCGCGATGTTCCAAATTCATGGCTTCAATACGCCCGCGTATCCATCCATCAGCAGCACCCCCCATATTTTCCCCATTCTGATCAAAAATAGGAGCTTCATCTTCAGCAATGTGCCGTGGACCAATCCACGTGTTTACGAAATACATGATCAGTTCTAAAATGCCCAAAACATGCAGCTTTGCATTTTCCCTTTACCCTGAAGTTCATTTGTTGGCTCCAAGGTCGAAAATAGAAGGCAGAAATAGTTATACACAAATTCTTGGCGCACAAATGCTAGTGCCTACAGGCGAGGGAGATAAAAGCATTTAACATTAAATTTGTGAGCCTTGCGCTTATGGAATTCTGCCCAATAAAACACAAGCATCATACGCCCACTTTTTTGAGGCAATCAGAATCAGCATTGGAAACAACTGGTCGCCTGTCAGAATTATGAGCTACTTCGAGTCTTCAGCAATTAGTGCAGCCGGCGTTGTATTTCCCAATGCCATTAGGAGTGGATGTCTTTTCCATTTCGGGCAAGCGCTCTATAGGCGTTTGCAACGTCTTCCCAATTTGCATACCCAATACCTCCAAAATGGAAACTTCCGAACGAGCATTCGATCCCTGCAGGTTGAGTTGGAAAAGAGTCAACAGTTTAAATAAATATTAAATGAATCTCTTAAAATTTATTATGAAAAATCACAAATTTAATGTTAAATGCTTTTATCTCCCTCGTCTGTAGGCACTAGCATTTGTGCGCCAAGAATTTGTGTATAACTATTTCTGCCTTCTATTTTCGACCTTGGAGCCAACAAATGAACTTCAGGGTAAAGGGAAAATGCAAAGCTGCATGTTTTGGGCATTTTAGAACTGATCATGTATTTCGTAAACACGTGGATTGGTCCACGGCACATTGCTGAAGATGAAGCTCCTATTTTTGATCAGAATGGGGAAAATATGGGGGGTGCTGCTGATGGATGGATACGCGGGCGTATTGAAGCCATGAATTTGGAACATCGCGATGCGCTCTTTCCTATTCCGTTGTGGAATATGGTCGACAGAGTGACTGAAGGCCTTTGTAGAACCAACAATTCGGTTGAAGGCTGGCACGCTACATGGAACGTCCATTTGAGGGGGAACCAGAGGCTCAGTTCATTTGCCAGGAAAATGATAGAGGAAGATACAATGTGGGAAGGCAGAATCATTGATTACCAGTTGGCGCCCGCAAATGGGATTCGAGGTCCTCACGAAAAAAGAAAACCAACATTTATTCGACAGGACAACAATCTAAATGCTCTTGTCCAGGCTTTTGAAAATCGCGATCCTCTTGTTTATCTTCGTGCTTGTGCCTCTCATCTGCATTTATGATTGTCTTCTAAGCCGAATTCACTTTAACAACCCGCAAATTTGCTCTAGGTTAAATATTGAGAAACAAAAATAAATGATGTGCGCATTTAAATAAATCCATTTTCTTTGAAAACTTTGACAATACACAGTGCCAGAGCGTAACTTCCTAAGTTAAAATTTCAAAATTTTCAACAATCGGTTTTCAAAATCGTTTAACCTTGTTTTTCTTCGTGTGTGGGACTATCTTCTGCATTTTTGATTGATTTCTACTTAATTAACATTATAATATTCGCAAAAACTTTAAATATTTTTAAAATTTTGGTTCAGTGTCGAAATCAAAGTTTGTCGAAATTCATCAGTGTCGAAATCATAGGAAAACAGTGAAAAAAAACAAAATAGTTCAGTGTCGAAATCCATCAGTGTCGAAAACCATCAGTGTCGAAATCCAGTGTCGAATTCCTTCAGTGTCGAAATCAATCAGTGTCGAAAACCCCAGACACCGAATGGACTTTCTCTCAATTTATTGCATATATTTTAAAAAATTGTAAACATTTCACCAATATTTGGACCAATTTTCCATTAAATTCAGATATTTATTTACACACCTAAAAAATATACATGATTTTTTTCTGATTTTTCAGCCGGTATTCCTGATTTTTCGGTTTGACAGGTGGCTTCCCTGATGCTTAAAATGGTGAAAAGTAGTGATAAATATGTTATTTAATGATCGTTCGAGCAATTTTATATTAAATTGAAGGCTTAAAAAAATTTTCCACGTTTTTGTGTTTTGCCGATCGCATCCCTGCTGGTCGGGGTCTAAAAAACAAGGTAACGAGTCGATACCAAGACTGAACTGTTCGGCCCCGCGATAGCCAACCTTTGGCCTCCATCTTCTCTAACATCTCTCTCATCGTCTCTTCTATTTGTTGTGACTCTCTGACTGCTTTCTCCGCTCTCTCTGTCTGCTGCTTCATCCAGTCGTTGTCTTTCTCCCACTCTTTATCCATCTCTCTGCATTCCCTCAGGGCTTCTTTGGCCAGTTTCATTTCCCCGAGGGCTTCCGCCTCCGTGACTGCAAATTCTTTCCGTACTTTCGCTAATTCATTTTCACTTTTGTTCATTTCCATTTTCAGATCATCCACCGGAAGGAGAAGCTTAAAGAAAACAAAAAAATTTTTCGTTTTATAAACTAAATACTCTTTCTTATTCATTTGGGTCAATGTGTCCCAATTTCGACAATCTGTCTAAAATGATGCATTTTCTCTAATTAAAAATTGTTGAAAACATGCTTCCTGACAGGGTTGGTTGGCGGTTTCAAACAGAACCGAAACCCTTGAGAAATTTGGGTTTAACCGAGAAAGTCACAGAAACCGTCAACCCGAGTCTTGCCTGACCAGTGCAAACATCGCCATTTGATGCACGGATTATGTATAAAGCGCATATTTAAGCTTATCTCTATCATTTGTTTTATCTTTTTATTTATTATTCTTTCGCCCTTCCCCCAGGCACGTATTTTGGGGGGGGGGGGGTACGAGGGGTCACGTACCCCCCCCCCCCCCCAAAGAGAAATTTTTGGGGGAAAAAACAATAGGGGGGACCCTTTTGATTTACAAAATTCGTAATTTTTGGACCAACTTTCTTAACAAATTGAGCCAAAAATCCCAAAATTTTTCTCGGCGGCGCCTGTCGGCACCGCCGACCTTCCCAAAACCCAAAAATTGTAAAAATTCTGACAAATTTCTTCACAAATGCGTTAAAATCCATGAAAATTTTTCCCGACGGCGCCTATCGGCACCGTCGGACCATTCCCATTTTTTAAAGCTTCAAAAAAAAGCCGTATTTTAAAATTTTGGTTGCTAATCCCTTAACAAAATTGGGTCAAAAATTCAAAATTTTCTCGGCGGCGCCTATCGGCACCGCCGACCCGTCCCCAGAAGTAAAGCAGAATTCTCAAAAAGAAAATTTGCATTTTTGGGAATTGCTTAAATGCAATAAAAAGGGGAAAATACACCCCCTAAAAACAAAAATTTTCGGAAAAAATTGCTTAAGAAAAATGCAATAAAACCCAAAAATGCACCCCTAAAAATCGACTTTTTTTCGGTACCCCCTCCAAAGCAAAATCCTAAATACGTGCCTGCCTTCCCCCCCCCCAAAAAAAAAGAAAATTCGTTTTTCTTTAAACGACAACTTATTTTTTAAAAAATTAAAACACCTTATCTTGCTTCTGGACCCGCCCGAAAAATAATTCATTTCCCCCATTTTCAGAAAAAAACGAAAATGGTTAAAAATCTGAAAAATATTTCTTTTTTTTTGGAAGCTTCAATGAGAAGCTGACGTCAAAACAATGAATTTGTCACCAATTTGATGGGAAAGAAGTTATTGCCATCATTCATCATTTTCTATCTAATAGCGTTTACGCTTTTCGTATTTTGTCCCTATAATTCTATTTTTGCAGCAGTTTTTGAAGTGGAATATTTATTTGGAATTGTTAACAAATGTCGGACAATCCGAAAGAAGCGGAGAAACAATTGGAAGTAATGTGAGTTTTTGCCTAATTTCTACAGATTCGAAGGATTCCCCGCCCCCCGCCCTCACCGGAACAAATATTTTCTCATTAGCGAAAAATTTTCTGACAAATCGAAGGTTGTCCACGTCCTCAGCGTCATAACGAGAAAATTTTTGCAATTTTTGACCAATTTTAGGCCAAACTGGGCCTTGACACAACAACTTTTGCTTAGTTTACGGGGGGTTTAAACACATTTTTCTTTCAGTTTCATTTGCGACGACCTTTTGTTTGAAGTCTTCTCGCTCTGTGGACCTTTTGTGCTTGGACTGAAAGTTGCGCTGATCAGCGATCGCTTTGAACTTTTGGTGGACGCACATTTCAAATCGTCGAAGAATTGGTCGTTGGGCGCCTTGCAAATTTGTCGCGCAATTGGAGGAGATGGCGCTGAAATTGCCAAACAAAATATTTATGGAGACATCGAGCGTCGGCTGTTAATTCCGCAAATTCCGCTCCCAAACAAAGTGATCGGATTTGCGTGCCTTCAAATAAGGTCGTTTTTCGGCAATTCTTAAGAATGGGGATCCCTAATTTTTTTTTCAAGAAAATTAAAACATTAGAAAATAATTTTAAGGATTGTTCTGGGACGTAGAATCCGAATCTGACCTCCATTCAGGCCGATTTCGAACCTCGGGCCTGAATTCGAATTTTTCAAAAAATCGATTTTCTAAATTTTACAATAAACATTGAGAAAGGTCGTTTCCGGGGTTTTCTGATTGATGAAACTTAGACAAAATCAAAGATTTGACAAAATCTAAGCTAAGATTCGTAATCAGCACCCCTGAAACCCCCCAAATATTAATTTTTAGCTCAAATAACAAAGTATGAAGTAGGGATCCCCATTCTGCAGGATTGCCCAAATTGGCATTTAAATTATTCAATTTTTTCAAATTTTTAGTTACATCGATCGAAATGTCTTCGAATTTCTCCAACGCATGCGCCAACTGTTCGACTCCACCGGGACCATTCTTTACATTGGAACAGCAAACTACCAAATTCGAAGTTGGGAAATCATTTGCGAGAAGATTTGGGTGTTGTTCAACAACAACATTGTCGACCTTTGGTTGTCCTCCGACGCATTCGAGCGCTTGCGCCAAATTTCTTCGACCATTCTGCGCGATTGCCCAAAACTCCGAGTGCTCCGCGCCAGTTTCCCCAAGTTCCCGGCCGATGACCGTGTCGGCGTTTCTTTTGCCCAAGCAGTGGCCAAATGGTTGAACACCCCCCGCGGGGATGGACGTCCGAAGGTGTTGAAATGTTCTTCTTGTTCGACCGGAATGGAAGCACTCAAAATGGTGGATTTTGAAAATTTTGTTTTTTGGACTTTTTTCCATTTTAGGCATTTTTCAATTCTGTCAACCCGGTCAATTTCATCATCTATTTTTCGCATTGGTGTTATGATGCCAGAGCGCCATTCGACCTGAAGAACAATTTGACGGGGGAACGATTAGTGTTGCAAAATTACAAACGATACAATTGGCTGATTGTTCGCTGTCCAATTGAGCGCGACGAACAGAAATGGGCCGAATGGGAACAGCACGCTGTTTCCTGTTGCTTTTCGGCCCAATATGACCCGATCGAGCGGCGCAGCTACACCAAACACCATCAGTGGAATCGCATCGACATTTGCTTCGAAGACAAGGACATCGGCGAGGGGTAAGGACCCGGGGGGGGAGTAGGGGGTTACAAGAGGGGGGGGGGCATAATTAGAGGGAGGGGGGGGGGTATAATTAGAGGGAGGGGGGGGGGGGGTAAATATCGATTCGTTCCCCACTACGATTCGTTCCCTTTGTAACGATTCGTTTCCCTCCACAAAAATGCCTTTAAACCTCAAAAAATCGTATAAAACACGTGCGTAGAACACGAATTCGGGTTCCGTTTTTACGTATGTCGAATCCCGGGCCCGAATTCGAACAAGTGATCGAAAAAAAATGTTTTTCCAAAAAAAAAAATTTTTTTTTAACCGTTTAAATGGTTCTAAAAAGCATGTAAGAACGAACGGGAGATCGTACGAATATAATTTTGAACGATTTTGTTATAAAAATCGGTTTTGACAAAAAAAATTTTTTTTGAAAAATGTTCGGAATTGGTCGAAATGGAGGTCATATTCAGGTTCTATGCCCCCGCATACCCCTATAAACCCTTTTTTATGGACTTTGGAAGGAGGTACAATTAGAGGGAGGGGGGGGGGGTATAATTAGAGGGAGGGGGGGGGGGAGGGATGCCCCAAAACACTTTAAAATGCCGACTCTTCTCGCGGACCTTTTGTCATTAATGTCTCATTTCGTTTCAGACTGCGTCTTGACGTAAACCGGCGGCCCGAGTGAGCCCAATGCAAAGAACTGAGGGACGAATGGAATTTGGATGGAATAAATTTAAACTGCGAGATGGACTCAACACACTTAATTTGTTGCTTTTCTCCTTTGCTAGATGAAATTTTAGAAAAAAATAAATTGTTTTCATAAGTCTGATAAACTGATGTGAATTTGCTGGAATTTTTCGGAGCTCCGAGACCAAAAATGTCGGGTTAAAAACATCGGGCACGAATAAATCCTAGTCCGGTCCGATTCTATTTATTAGCCACCTCAAAAATAAATGTTCAAAACAAATTATTTTACACCATAAATTTATGAGTTTTAAATGTTTTTGAAGCATGAATAAAAAATATGTTTTAATCGGTTAAATAAAATGAAAAGCGTTGGCGAACAATTCATCAAATCATAAACCAATTAATTCGTCGTGACTCAAGACTAGGGTGCGGACGGGTACCCGCCGGGCGGGTGCCCGAAACGCAAATACCCGAGTCGGGTATTTACCCGGTATCCGCCCGGCACTTTTCCGAATACCCGAAAAAATAGCCGCCCGGGTCCAAGCCTTTTTTCGGCACCCTAGCATGGACATGGAGCCAAAGATAAAAGCGATCAAAAAAAAAAAAGTCCGCTTTTGGGGCAAAATGCAAAAAAATATCCGGCGGAATTTTTTCGCTCTTTGTTCCGTTCGATCATTGGCCAAAAATTTTGTTAGCCCACACTCCCCCGCGCCACCCCAACGGGTTGAGAAATTTTTGTCTGGACATACGCCCTACCCCAAGCTGGACCCTAATTTGAAAGTGGGAAAAAGAGGCAATTCAGTGGGGATGGGCATTACGTCAATCGAATCGCATAATCACCGTTTCGCCGCAGGGTTTCAATACATTCAAGAGATCGAATTTTACAAATGGAAAGAAAGCACCAATTGAACAAGCTAAATTTGTGTAGAAAATCTTTCATTAAAAATAAACAAATTTTTAATCATCGTCATCTTCAATTTCTTCATCCGCACTTCCGCTCTTTGCCGCCGCTTTCCTCCGCGCCCGCGCCTCTCTGTTCCGTCTGAAATGGGAGGGCTTTGAATCAAATAAAAAAATGTTTTGATCATTTGCAAATTTAAAGTTAATTGATCAAAAAATTAAAACAAAAATCCATCAAATTGTATTTTTTGGGGTTTCAAATTCCACCTAATTCGTTCCTTCTCCGCCTTTTTTTGTTCCGCCATCGTTTGCGCCCAGTTCTCGTGTTTCTTGTCGATCGCTTTCTGCCGCTCATGCTGTGTTTCGTGCTCATCGATCAGATGTTGACGGAACTTCCTGAAAAAATTTCAAAAAATTGCGGGGTTGGCATTAATGTTTTTAAATGTTTCCGTTCAGAATAAAACCGAACGATGGGCAAAAATCTTTTTCCAAATTAATAAACTAAAATAAACAACTCCCATCTCTGATCAATCAGTGGAGCTTCATTATTATTGGTTGATATGATCAAAAAAAAATCCGAGTAGCGTCAGATCACACAATCCCATGGGCCCGAAGGGAAGTACACAACAAACTCCCACCGATCACATGTGATCAGCAAAAAGTTCCACAATTTTTTTGGACAAAAAAAAAAATCAAAACCCACCTAAATGCGTTGTTCTGTTGTTGCTGTTTCGGCGTCGTCGTCCACCCGTCGTCATTGGTGCCCTTCTCACCTTTTTTCCTGTTGACGATCATTGTCGTCGTACTGCTTGAAATCGTCGGCAAACCGCCAACGTTTCCCCTCATCCAGTTTACCACATGCCGATAGATAGGCTGAAGCGAAAGAATATTAAGGAGTTCCGGATACCAAAAAAAGACGCTGAATCGATACGAGGTTTGAGCCCGGAGGGAGTGCTCGAAAAATTTCTAAAAAATTCTTTTTTTTTTGTTTTTTTTTTGAAATTATCACAATTTGCTCGCAAAATTACGAAACAAACAAATTAAATTTAAAATGAATGTTGGGCGGCACCAAAATGGTTATTTGAAATCGATTAAAAAATTGATTTTTTTTTTTGTTCGAAACACAAAGCTTTCTTCTGCCATCAAACTGACCTCTTCATAATGGGCATAGTACCTATAAAAAATATTGCAAAATTCCCTTGAATTTTTGGCAAGATATATTTTACAAAATTTAAAATGATAAGCATCTGAAACAATTTTGGCTTTCAAAAAATACACACTTTTTTTGAATTACTAAAAAAATAATCACTTTCTGATCGCCCCCCCCCCACACGAAACGCAACCCAAGCCGTCTGTCTCACAAATCAGTTAAAATTTTATTTGATTTTGTTGATCAAATTTTAGAAAAAAAGTGCCGAATTTCTAATGGTCACAAAAAAAAATTCAGCAGCAACTCACATGCCAAACAGAAGCCCGCCAATGTGCGCGGCGTGGTCAAATGACACCAAACGATGGAGGGGCAAAATGCGTAGCAAACAGACAGTTTCGAATGCCAGCAGTCCGTAGAGACCATCTTGAATTAAAAATAGTGTCAAAAAAATTAAGAAAATTTTTTTTTTGGTTAAAAATTTGTCCCAAATTCAATTCTTCCCGAGTTTTTGGTTAAAAATTTGTCCCCAAATTCAATTCGTTCCCGAGTTTTTGGTTAAAAATTTGTCCCCAAATTCAATTCGTTCCCGAGTTTTTGGTTAAAAATTTGTCCCAAATCAATTTCGTTCCCGAGTTTTTGGTTAAAAATTTGTCCCAAATTCAATTCTTCCCGAGTTTTTGGTTAAAAATTTGTCCTAAATTCAATTCGTTCCCGAGTTTTTGGTTAAAAATTTGTCCCAAATTCAATTCGTTCCCGAGTTTTTGGTTAAAAATTTGTCCTAAATTCAATTCGTTCCCGAGTTTTTGGTTAAAAATTTGTCCCAAAGGCACAATTCGTTCCCGAGTTTTTGGTTAAAAATTTGTCCCAAAGGCACAATTCGTTCCCGAGTTTTTGGTTAAAAATTTGTCCCAAAGGCACAATTCGTTCCCGAGTTTTTGGTTAAAAATTTGTCCCTAAGGCACAATTCGTTCCCGAGTTTTTGGTTAAAAATTTGTCCCAAAGACACAATTCGTTCCCGAGTTTTTGGTTAAAAATTTGTCCCAAATTCAATTTGTTCCCGAGTTTTTGGTTAAAAATTTGTCCCAAATTCAATTTGTTCCCGAGTTTTTGGTTAAAAATTTGTCCCAAATTCAATTTGTTCCCGAGTTTTTGGTTAAAAATTTGTCCCAAAGGCACAATTCGTTCCCGAGTTTTTGGTTAAAAATTTGTCCCAAAGGCACAATTCGTTCCCGAGTTTTTGGTTAAAAATTTGTCCCAAAGGCACAATTCGTTCCCGAGTTTTTGGTATAAAATTTGTCCCAAAGGCACAATTCGTTCCCGAGTTTTTGGTTAAAAATTTGTCCCAAATTCAATTCGTTCCCGAGTTTTTGGTTAAAAATTTGTCCCAAATTCAATTCTTCCCGAGTTTTTGGTTAAAAATTTGTCCCCAAATTCAATTCGTTCCCGAGTTTTTGGTTAAAAATTTGTCCCCAAATTCAATTCGTTCCCGAGTTTTTGGTTAAAAATTTGTCCCCAAATTCAATTCGTTCCCGAGTTTTTGGTTAAAAATTTGTCCCAAATCAATTTCGTTCCCGAGTTTTTGGTTAAAAATTTGTCCCAAATTCAATTCTTCCCGAGTTTTTGGTTAAAAATTTGTCCTAAATTCAATTCGTTCCCGAGTTTTTGGTTAAAAATTTGTCCCAAATTCAATTCGTTCCCGAGTTTTTGGTTAAAAATTTGTCCTAAATTCAATTCGTTCCCGAGTTTTTGGTTAAAAATTTGTCCCAAAGGCACAATTCGTTCCCGAGTTTTTGGTTAAAAATTTGTCCCAAAGGCACAATTCGTTCCCGAGTTTTTGGTTAAAAATTTGTCCCAAAGGCACAATTCGTTCCCGAGTTTTTGGTTAAAAATTTGTCCCTAAGGCACAATTCGTTCCCGAGTTTTTGGTTAAAAATTTGTCCCAAAGACACAATTCGTTCCCGAGTTTTTGGTTAAAAATTTGTCCCAAATTCAATTTGTTCCCGAGTTTTTGGTTAAAAATTTGTCCCAAATTCAATTTGTTCCCGAGTTTTTGGTTAAAAATTTGTCCCAAATTCAATTTGTTCCCGAGTTTTTGGTTAAAAATTTGTCCCAAAGGCACAATTCGTTCCCGAGTTTTTGGTTAAAAATTTGTCCCAAAGGCACAATTCGTTCCCGAGTTTTTGGTTAAAAATTTGTCCCAAAGGCACAATTCGTTCCCGAGTTTTTGGTATAAAATTTGTCCCAAAGGCACAATTCGTTCCCGAGTTTTTGGTTAAAAATTTGTCCCAAATTCAATTCGTTCCCGAGTTTTTGGTATAAAATTTGTCCCAAAGGCACAATTCGTTCCCGAGTTTTTGGTTAAAAATTTGTCCCAAAGGCACAATTCGTTCCCGAGTTTTTGGTTAAAAATTTGTCCCAAAGGCACAATTCGTTCCCGAGTTTTTGGTATAAAATTTGTCCCAAAGGCACAATTCGTTCCCGAGTTTTTGGTTAAAAATTTGTCCCAAAGGCACAATTCGTTCCCGAGTTTTTGGTATAAAATTTGTCCCAAAGGCACAATTCGTTCCCGAGTTTTTGGTTAAAAATTTGTCCCAAAAGCACAATTCGTTCCCGAGTTTTATTAAACCGTATTATATTGTTGTTAAAAAACAAACAATTAGCAGAAAATGAAAACATCGGCAAAAAGATGATGTGCACCGGCAAGTCCGGCAACTTGGAACAAACGTAACCGATGACGGCACAAATTGCCCCGCTGGCGCCCAACGACGTAATTGCTGAGCCCACGTAAGCGCTATTGCACAGCGAAAGCAGCCCGCTGAACACGCCGCCACTCAGAAACATCGCCATGAACTGTCAAAATTAAAATTTAAAAATTTCTTCATCAACAATTTTTATTTTTGTGCATTATATATCTGCTGACCATGATGCCGCCAAAATTTTAAAATTTTCCAAAAGTAACGGACCCAAAAAAGACAAATCAATGAAGGGCCCAATGTTCGTAAATTATGCCCTGAAACGTCAGATTCGGGGCGTAGAACCAAAGCTGTCTTCCATTTCGAACCCAAATTCGAGCAATTTTTGGAGAATTCCAAAAATTTCAGAGCGCAAAACTCGTCAAAAATCACAAAATTCAAAGAAAAGCGAGATCGAAATCCCAAGTCCAGGTCTCGAATTTTGGAAATTTGTCGAAAACTCCGAGACCTGGACTCTCGGAATTTCGAGACAATCTCGGTCTCGGGCCATCCACAATCTCGATCTCGAATTTTTCAAAATTCCGGGCTCTAGTAATGATTGCATTCTTTTCCGGGGTACATCCCCTTCAAACAGCGCAAAAAATTGTACCTGTGCCGGGCCGAGCAGTCCAATCGCACCAATGGCAAAGCTTTGCAACACGTACATGTTGAAAAACAAATGTAAGGGCTGCTGGTGCGAGAACATTGACAGAAACATTGGCAGGCAAAGGCTTTCTGAAATTCAAATGCAAAATCAAAAATTTAAAGAAATTCTGGCCCTAGAGAAAAAAAAATCCAAAAAAAACAAAACAAGAAAAATTCAAAAAAGAGAAAATTTCAGAAAGACTGCAATTCAAATCAAAATTAAAGAAATTCTGGCCATAAAGAAAAAAAACTTTTAACGATCCAAAAACAAAAATGCAAAATTTTTTTTTAATTTGAAAAATGGGGGGGGGGGGGAGGGTGGGGGACAAACCAAAGTATTACCAAATTTTTTTTCTTTATTTTTGAGGAAAAAATTTCAGAAAAAAAAAATCTTCGAAAAACTCAATCCATGGCACTTACTGGACGCCACACTGCTGGTGAAGTAGCGGCCCATTGCGGGCATCAGAGCCGGCACTTTCCAAAGCAAAAACACCGCCACATTGGCACCGATCAGTGCCCGGATCAGTTTGGTGGCTGCCGCGTGCCGTTCCAACGCGTCAATCGGCGGCACGTCAAAGAAGCGGCGAAACTCGTCGAACATCGACTGCATTTTGGGCCGCACATTTTTGCTATCGTACCAAAGCGCCGCCGTGACGAACAAACCGTTTGTCTGCAAAACGAAAAGAATGGCATAGTTTTAGAAAGCTAAAATGAAAATCCCAAAACCAAAAAAAAAAACAAAAAAATTTTTTTTTGTTTCCCGGAAATTTTGGGGACACTTTAAAACGTATGTGTGTGTTGCCCCACCGACCGACCAACTCCCAAAAATCTGGCTACGCCTTTGTCTGAAGGTAGCGCAACCAATTAATTTAAAGCAAAAAAAAAGAGGAGTTTTTGGGAACAGACTTTAAAAAAGTGACAAGTTCCCGGATTAGAAAATTTTTCTAAAATTTTGAAAAATGCCAAAAAAATTAACCATCAAATAAAAAAGGCCGCCTCTGATGAGCACTTGGCGCAGCGGCCTCGGCTGAATTGTGTCGGCGCGTGGTGCCTCTTTGAACTCTTTGTTCTTTGACAGCACATTTTGGAGCTGTTCACGCACCGGTTCTTTCGTTTGAAAACGCGTCAGCCGGCGCCCAAAAAGGCAAAAGTGCCGGACCGACGATGTGGAGGCAGCACGGAGCATTGCTTAACAAAATAAAAGTTGAAAAAAATGCATATTTTTTCGGGTAAAAGTAAAAATTCCAAGAATCAATTTGAGAAAAACTTTCAAAACTTTGGGTGACATTTTTCTAAAATTTTTTTTTTTGTTTTTATCTTTTATAAAGTGTTTTCTAGATGGATTTGGGGCGTAAAATCCGAATCTTATCTCTGTTTTCACTAAATTGCTCACACCGGACCCAAATAAAAATACTAAAAAATTTAGCGAAATTTTTTTTCTGGTTATTAAAACATTTTCGAAGAACGCTAATTTTCCTACTTTTGACTGGGAAAGGATTCGTTTTTCGCTACGATTTAGGTTTGTGTCCTATATTTGGGTCAATTTTTTTCAAAAAACGAGTTTTTATTTTTATTTTCATCTTTTATAATATGTTTCTAGGTGGTTTTCTGAGCGTAAATCCAAATCTGATTTCTGTTTTCCATAAATTCTTAACACCGGACCCAAATTAGATACAATCTAAAATCAATTTCAACCTCAAAATCACAAAATTACAATGAAAAGGCAAGGGTCCGGAGGCCGAAATTGGTCGAAACGGAGCTGGGATTCGGATTCTACGACTCCGAGAACTTATAGAAACAATTTTTTATCGACATTGAATACCAAAATTTATTTTTTCTAAAAAAATAGAGAGGGGGGGGGGTAACCATCTGAATAATTACCCAAAATTCATACCCAAAATACTAGGCCGGGGGTTCGGAATTGGTTGAAACAGAGATCAGATTCGGATTCTACGCTCCCAAACCCCCCGAAAAACGCTTTTCTAAGGTAAAACAATTTGAAAATTTTGAAAAAAAATTTGACCCAAACATAAGGCACAAACTTAAGTAGTAACTGTTTTTCTATAATTTAAAACTAAAATAGAGGCTGTATACCAAAACTTGCAGTTTTTTCTAGCAGACTCAGCCTTACCCAAAATTTACAAAAAATGGCTAGAAATTCGATTAAACTAATAAAAAGCAAACCTTGGAACTTTAAAGCGTCAATTTTTTGAAATAAGGCACTTGAAGCGAATAATAATAATAATCTATTAAAAAAGTGCTTAAAAATTGGGGGACGGGGGGGGGGAGGTAATTGGTCGGTTTACGGGCAATGGCATTAGGGTCATGAAATGTTTCGATTGTTAGACATTCGAATTTTCAACTTTTAAATTCTTTTTTGACTTACCTACCTATCGTTTTTCTAAAAAATGCACTTTTAGCAAAATAAGAATTTTTGGAAATTTACAGAATTTCCAACAATGGCACTTTCGAAATCACTTTGTGTCGATCGACGATTCATTTTGCATTTTAGGGAAAACAGTGCCCCTAGGCTTTTCCCTCTTTTTCTCTAACCGTTCTTCTTTTGGCGTTTTGTATCTCTAACCTATTCAAAATTATTAAGCAACTTTAATTTTATTTTTTTATCCATTTTCCAAAAAAAAAAGTTTGAAATCGGTCGAAAATATTCCATTTAGCTCTCAATAACCCCCCGTTTTTTAAAACAAATTTAATTTCAAGCTAATTACATAGTAGGAACACTCTAATAAATGGATAGCGTGCCCAACAACAATTCCATGCATCATAACGAAGACGAACGGTCGACAACGAAATGGATTAAAATTTGTAAGAATTTTTGCACTAAATTAATGGGCCAGAATATTGAGAATCCGGGACTAGGAGTCAGGCACGTAGCCAGGGAGGGCATGCCCCCCCCCCCGAAATGAAATTTGAGAAAAAAAAGAGAGGGGGGGACCCTTTTGTTTCTCACTTTTACAATTTTATTAACGAGACATTAAAATTTCAAAAAATTTCTCCGGCGGCGCCTATCGGCACCGCCGACCCCTCCCATTCTTAAAAAACTTCAAAAAAAGTGCTGATTTTGTAAATTTTGGTTTAAAACTGGAAAAGTGTTAATTTTTTTATTTTTCTTTCTTGTTTTAATTAGGCTTGTTTTTTTTAGTGATGTCTGAACATTATCTTTTGAGTCATTCCCGGATTTTCAAGTTTCAGTATTCGGATCCGATACTCCCGGTACCATCTGGGCTTTTCGTTACATTCAAAATAGACGCGAAACGCTAAAATCGACAGATTAAAGTCACCAATTTAGCAAAATTCCCCAAAATAGCATTTTTTTTTTCTTCATAAAGCCTTTGGAAAATGTTTGTTTTTGGTGGGCGTAGAATGCGAATCTGACCTCCATTTCGACCGATTTTGAACCCGGTCTCAAATTCGAATGTTGCACAAAAAATTAAAATTTTCAAAAACTCAATTTTGGCTTCAAAACATTTAAATAGTATGAATTCGATCGATCATTTTGTTTTTTTTTGTAATGATTGAATTGGGAGGCCTTCTAAAACAAATTTTTTTTCTTTTGAAAAAGACCCAAATAGGAGGGATTCAAACAACATTTGTACCACGGATGGGCAAAATTCCGGATTTCGGGTTTTTTGGCGTTTCGGATTTCGGAAATACCGGGATTTTTGGCTTTTCGGATTTTTGGGATTTCGAGTTTCGCGGATTTTTTTTTCCCGATTTTGCACATCCCTGATTTGTACCCTAATTATAAGCTAAAAACTATTTTTTTTTTAATTTTGAAAAAAGTCCCAAATAGGAGGAATTCAAACAACATTTTGTACCCTAATTATAAGCTAAAATCATTAACACTGTCTCATTGGCCGCTTTATTTTTTTTTTTTTGTCATCGGTTTAGCTTGTGGCCTCAGTTCCGCGGTGTGCTTTTGCCTTGGCCTTCGCGCCGCCCGAGCGCAGGCGGCGCCTTGGCGGCCCGGCGAGCTGAGCCGGCGCAGCCTCTTGTCGGGCACCGGACTTGCCATGCAAGCATTTGGCATTGCAACAGTGCTGTCCGTGTCCGGGTACATTCTGTTGTTGGTTGCCGTGTCGGGCGTGCTCGGCGTGAACACGTGGAAGCAGTTCGGGCAAAAAATGACAAATTTCTTTGGCGATCGCTTACGAATACCAAAGGGCACATCGACGGAGGGGGGAGTTTCGTCGTTTACGGAGCTATTGGAAATGGCTTCACAGGATCCCATCGCAAAAAGGAGATAAAAGCACAAAAGATTCTCTCAAAAAAAAAACTTTTTCAATTGCTTATTGTTTTTTTGGCACTTTTATTGTTGCATTGTTTTTGGCATATTCTAATGAACGGAAGAAGCTTTTTTGAGGTTTGAAATTTTTATTAAAGGGAACGAGTCGGGCGGGGGTAAAGGGAAACCAAGAGGGGCGTAGAAAAATGCTTAGGTAGGGGGACAACTCAAAAAAAGTGAATTTTTAGTTGCATTTTTCAAAGAATTTTTTTTTGTTGAATAAATTTTTGAAGCTTTTAATGAATCTGTTAAGGGAGTTGCAACAATTTTTTTTGACGGTGCCACAGGGGCTTTGCTTTGCAAAATTTGTAATTTTTGGACCAATTTTCTTAACAAATTGCCTTCAAAAAGTCAAAATTTTCTCCGACAGGCGCCTATCGGCACCGCCGACCCCTCCCCTCAAAAGTGAAGCAGAAACAAATGTGCATTTTTGAAAATTCGGAAATCTGCAAATTTTTCGAAATTTTAACAATTTTTTAACAAAAAAAAAAAAAAGTTTAAAATTCTAAAAAAATGACCGGAAATCTGCAAAAACTTCAGAAAAACCTTACCTAAGGTGAAAAATCTGAATCTAATCATCTTTTCGACGGTCCTGAATTTGAACAATTTTTCAAAAATGATTTTCAAAGGTCGGCGTCGCCTGGGTTCTCTGAGGCGTAAAAATCAAATCTGATTACCATTTGAAGGTTTTAAACGCATGTTAAAAATACGATTTGAAAACGCTTAAGAAAAGTTATGCCAAGAAAAGCCCCGATTTTTGGCACTTTTTTGTAAAGAAAATTTTTTCGACCCCTTGAGCGGTTTTGCATTTTTTTGTTTGTTGCGCAAAAGTTCTCTTTAATGTGAGCTTTCAAATTCGGGCCTCACAATTTTAATTCGCATATGAATTAGAGATCAGACGAGATTCTCGATCAAAATCTCTTTTTCGAGATTGAGATTTTTCAGCGATCTCGATCGTTTAATTTTTTAGAGATTTTTGAAATCTCGCTTGGTCCTCAATTCTGAACTTTTTTTGTGCTCGGGTTTATGATTTTTTGTTTGACTCAACCGACCCGTTTTCCCGTCTTTTTCTATTCACATCATACACATAGTAACTAGTGGTGCACGAGAGTCTCAGTCTCGACTCGAGAAAAGTCTCGGGTTTTTTGGGTCTCGGTCTCGAGTCTCGGTAAATTTTGGGTCTCGTGCATCACTAATAGTAACAGAGTTAATCGAATATTCAACATGACTTCCAATTGCTTTTGTTTTTTTAAACTAAGTACACATTTTCCTTCTCCTTTCTCCTTTCCGCAAATTCTCCTCCTCCTCCTTCCAGAAATGTTGCTTTTAGCCTCTTAAATTTTTGGAAAATTAAAAAATAATTTCCCGCGTTTGTTTAAAAAAAATTCATGAGTGCTCCGATTTTTGGACCTGTAAAGTGAAATCAAGATTCTCGATCGAATTCTCGATACTTTTTTTAATTGAGATTTTTCGAGAGTTTTGATCGGAATTTCGAGATTAAACGCCGGACGATCGAGATTCTCAACCGAAATCACGGTACCTTTCGATCGAGATTTTTTCAAGATTCTCGATCGAAATCTCGATACTTTATTAACTAAAAATTTTTCGAGATTCTTGATCAAAATTTCGAGATTAAAGGCCGGACGATTAAAATTCTCGGCCGAATCTCGGTACCTTTCGATCAAGATTCCTGATCGAAATCTCGATCGGTCCTCAACTCCTTTCTGTAGTTTGTAATTATCTTCCGTTATTTCCCATCAAAAATGACGACGAATGGATGTATGGTGTGCTCCTCTTCTCCATTCCGCAAAAATGGGGTTCCCCCCCCCCCCCCCCGTTTTTTGCCCATTCAGTCCGTCCGCCATCATTTGGCACTTAACCGCAATATTTTTGGCTTGGCTCTGTCCCATGGGAAGGTCCACGGACACAAAAGAAATGCGAAAGCACAGCACGGCACACAATCTCTGGCACTTTTGGTGGACCGGAGAGTCGCCGGACTCTGATGATGGGCCAATTTCCCCCTCCCCCCCCCCCCCTCATTGGCCCCCACCACATTTTCCCACATCTCTCAAACGATTTTGGGGGAATGGATGTAAACACTGGCCGACTAAATGGCACTTGACTTTTAAACTGTCCTTTATTGGAAGCCAACAGAAAGAGAAACCCATTCTTGGCATTTGAAGCCATGCAAATTTAAAGAAAACAAAGACAGAAATTGTTCTGTGCCGTTTTAATATTTCTTCATTCCTGTAAATTCATGAAAAATGTCCTTGGCACCCACTTGGGAATTGTTGCCGATGGGTGGGTTAAGTCCAGGCATGTAACCGGATGCCGGATTTCCGGACATTGGGTTCGGCATGCCGGAATCCGGACATTTTTGGGAGCTGGAATTCCGGATTCCGAATTTTTGACATCCGGTTACATCCCCGGTTTAAGACCTACCTGGTTATCCGAGTGTTTTTGGGGAAATGTCGGGTTAAAATTATCTCTGCTGGCGTAGGTGTACAAAAGTCATCCTTTTTAGGGGACCTTTTGTTCCCGTACGGTTCAAGGATTTACATTTTTTATTCAGGTGACATTTTTGGTGACATTTTGTCCGATTTCCCATTAGGTGACCTTTTGTCCGATTTACCATTAGGTGACCTTTTGTCGGATTTACCATTAGGTGACCTTTTGTCCGATTTACCATTAGATGACAAGTCCAGGTGACCTATTGTCCGATTTACCATTAGGTGACATTTTGTCCAGGTGACCTTTTGTCCGATTTCCATTAGGTGACATTTTGTCCAAAGTGATCTTTTGTCTACGTGCCCTCTGCTGGTCTTGATCGAATTTCTGTCAAATCATTAGGGAATTCGGTGAGATTATCCGGCCTGTTTTATTAGTGCCATTCCAGCAGTATCCGGGATGGACCGGAGTATTATTATTCTTAGATGGATGGCTTAAAATGGTATAAAACCGTCCAAAAAATGGGTCAATCCAAAAAGTGCCCCCGAGGGAACGACCACCGACCGTTTGTTCTTCCCCCAATGCCCGCCGGGCATAGTTTCCAAAACAAAAACATAATGCGTTTTGGCTGTGAGCGATTAAAATAGAATTCCAAAAAATGCCATGCCCACATTTCTTTTTTTATTATTCCTCCGGGAAAAAGCTGTCAGAATAGCGCTTCTCCATCATCCATTCATCACTCCGAAAATTTGAGCAAAATGGGGGGAAACAGCCGCCCCCCCCATAGGCACTGATCGAATCGAGAGTCTCGATTCGAGACGAGGGCATCTCTTGTGGTTTTTCTAGGCCAAAATGATGCCACAAATCCATCAAAAAATAAAACCGCCGCGGCATAATTGGTAGAGCCTGGAGTTGATTTTATGCAAAAAGCCCTAAAAAAACCCACCAAATCTCGGGCAGATCAAATTTTGTTTCCATTTTGAGCCTTTTTTAACTAAATAAATTATTGGAATAAAAAGTTCAGCTACATCTGAATCCAAAATAGTCTTATAAATAGGGCTCCCGGAAAATGCGTCAGTGGAAAATGCGACAGTGATTATTAAAACATGCTAAACATGTTTCTGGAGGTTTTTGGGGTCTAAGAATCCAATTCTGAGCTCTGTTACAGCCAATTCCGAACCCGGACCAGAATTCGAACATTTGGTCGAAAATTCAAACTTTTCAAAAATCAAGTTTCGCGGCTAACCCGTCCGAAGCCAACCACGATTGCCAATTCTGTCTAGTACTGAAGCTAAGCCTAAGCCAACCTCGCTTGGGATTTGTTAGGCTGAGGCCTAAGCATAGCTTAAGCCTAGCTTAGGCTTAGCCTAAGACGTTAGGAGATTAAGTTTTGGCTTGGGTGGGATTCGAGACACTTTACAACGAAAGTAATAATCGAATTTATACTTTTGGATGATTTTCAGACCAAACTGGATTTTTGTAAAATTGTTCAAATTTGGTTCGAGGTTCGAGGTTCGAAATCGGCAGAAATGGACGTTAGAATTATAGTCTAAACCCCTAAATCCGATAAAAACACTTTTTTCTCGACTTTTGATAATCACTGACGCATTTTCTATTGACGCATTTTCCGGTCACCTATAAATAGAGTTCGGACTTGTGGACCGACCGAGATTTGATCGAGAATTAAAATGTCGAAATTTAAACTCGAGATTCGTTCGAGATCGCTGAAAAATCTCGGCAAAAATTCGTCCATCGAAAATCTCGTCGAGATTTTGTTCGAGAATCTCGGTTGGTCCGATCTCTGCTTATAGTGGCCTTTTTCACACCCTCCGTTCACACATTTTGTGATCAGCAAAAAACCGCCCGCAACAGTTGGCCAAAAATCACTTTTTGGCTGACTGATTTTGTGTCACATTTATTATTGGAGGGTCCGATGAGTGGCCCCTAAACTTTTGAGTGGTCATTTTGAGGTGTTATTTATTGACAGAGAATCCAATCGACTTTGAATCTCGGAAAATCTTTTTATATTTTAGCGATTTTGTTGTTGTTTCATTGTCTAATTTTAAACAGAAATTTACAACAAATTCTACATAAACATTTCAACACCCATTTTGTGGATAAAAATATTACACACTTTGGGATTAATCCATTTTTTCTTCGTCCATTTGACAAGCGCCAAAAAATGAGACTGCCATAATAATTACGGCACTCCCCGCCCGGGGGGGGCAGGGGACAGCGGCACGATGACTGAAGGAATGGGGAAAAAATTCGACCCCCGGGCGACTGCAATTTCCCCCGGGGGGCAAGGCAGGCAACCAATTATCTCGCACGCTGTTGGACTTTAGGGGGGCAAAGTAAGAGTAATGTGTGCCGTCATTTGCAGGAGTCATTGTTGAGAATGGCACACATAACAATCATTTTTATTTGCTGTTGCCGGTGCCAATGAAATCGCGGCATGTGCCAAATTTGACATGGCGCTGTCAAGTTGTTTGGGGACCAGCAGAAACTAACTCTTGCTGGTCCTACTTACCCTGCGGCGCCGATTTGCAAAACTTAAAATCTTCGTATTTCCCCGATCGAGCAATCATTTTGCCAACTTTTATTCTTATGGGTTCGTGGAATTTACACGAAATTTTTCCAGAATAAAATCAGGTCTAAACAAAAATAATTATCAAAACCGTTTACAGAATTGGAACCCCGACGTTCGGGGAGGGAAAAGTTGGCGATCGGAGTTTGTCGGGGTTGAAAGGTCGGGGATCGGGGTTGGGGAATAACAAATTGTCGGGGAAGGCACTGTCGGGTATCGGGGTCGGGGATTGATGCAAAATCGTCGGGGTCCGGGTTGACGGGGAAGGCACTTTCGTGGACCGGGCTTGGACCCAAAATCGTCAGGGTCCGGGTTGGGGAAGGCACTGTCGGGTATCGGGCTCGGGGATTGTGCCAAAATTGTCGGGGATCTGGGGGGATTGTGCCAAAATCGTCGGGGATCGGGGTGCCAACCCTAATTTTAAATTTCTGCACGCACTATAAGTACCTATATGGTTGTTTAGCGGACTTTAATTCGGCACATTGTTGTAGCAGAAACGGACTCCACATTCAGCCCACAAAATGCCATGCCGTTCACGACTCTTTGTACTGCTTGCACATATCGGCTAACAACAAATTGTTTCGTCTTGTTACTGTTGCTTTTTGGTGCAATTGACATCGTTTGCCCGAATCATCATCATCAGCATCAAAAACATTCGGTGATTGATCATCAAAATTTGTCCACGCTCAATTTGTCAATGTCCGAAACTTTGACGGGTGATGGATTTCGACTTGAACTGCTCGAACTTCTCGCCGCTTTGTTCCGGTCGAGCAGCAATGACAAACCAGCGACCACAGAACGACGACAACGACGACCCAAAGCGATGGCACAACGACGACGCGACCCGCGCTTTTTCGGCGACAGCGCACAGTTGGCACTCCAAGAGGAGCAGGAGGAGCCGGAGCACGGGTCAGACATGAACGCAAGGGTCAGTGTTATGCCGGGGGGTATGAACACGATTCAGTGCCTGGGGGCAAGCCAAACCAGTCATTCAAAATTGGGCTTTGGACCCTCCCCTCCTCCCGAAGCAATTGTTGACCAATTCTTCCCATCTGGCGCTAGGTCTTGACTAGAGCCCGGACTTGAGCTTCGATCGAGATTCTAATCTCGGTCTCGAAAAATCTCGTGAAGCTCATTTAGTCGAGCGAGATCTCGAGGTCGAGATTTTTTTCGAGAATCTCGTCGAGATTTTTTCGAGAGTCTCGTCGAGATTTTTCGAGCCTCGAGACGAGATCTTGTCTCGACCGGGCTCTAGTCTTGACCTGTTGGGCATTTCGTCCTGACACGCTTTCCCTTTCTTCTCGTTCCTTCGAATTAATCTATCTGATCCGTGTCAGCTTGATCCTTTAAAAGCGCCGGAGGAATAAAGTTTATGTCCGTTTCAAAAGGGTGCGTTTAGCGCTTCGGGGCATTGCCCGGGGGGTTGGCCCCAACTAGGGAGCTCAAAATGCCCTATTTTTATGGCAAATGCCATAATTTTGGAAATATGCCATATTTCCACACTTGCCATAATTTTGCCATATTTTAGAACTTTGTGGAAATTCTCATTTTTTAAGGGAAAATGAGAATTTCCCGAAAATAGTGCTCCTCGATTCGTACGCCGACCCCCTCCCGCAAAAGTGAAGCAGAGAAGCCTCAAAAAAAATTGTTTTTTTTTTTTTGAAAATTTCTTAAGAGGTTGCCATAAAAATGCCGTATTTTTGACCCCTCGATGCCATAAAAATGCCATATTTTTGGAGTTGGTTGCCATATTTCTCGCAGATGAGTTGGGGTCCCTGGGCCCAACGCCTATGGGGGAAAGTCCCCCATTTTAATCAGAAATTTTGAAATTTCAAAAAAAAAATTGTTTCATGCAGCACGCTCCGGCGCACTTTGCCCGAGTTCGAACGCGTGATGAGGAGGAGCGATTGTTGGAGGAGGAATTGCGCGCGGAATTTGTGCGCGTGTCGATCAGCAACGATCCGACGACGGATGTCACCCATCGGTTTCGCAAGAAGACATACGGTAAGTTGAAGGGAGGGGGGGGGAGCAAACTGTACATACCGTATCTCCTAAAATAGAGCCCCCCCCCGGGGCTCTATTGTTCAACCCCCCCCCCCCCCCAAAGGGGGGCTCTATTTTGGGGGGGGGCTTTATTTAGGAAAAACGGTAGGTGTTTATTAGAGATCGGCCAAACCGATTTTTCGAATCGGGACTCCGGCGTCTCGACTGGTCGGCTGGGTCGGGATCCCCACCAAATTGCCGATCAATTCAAAAAAGGCTGAGTCGGGATCCCGATGTCGGAATCCCGACCAAAATCCCGATCAATTAAAAAAAGCTCCGAATTAATCCCGCAGCATCTGACCCCCCCCGGTCTTTAGTGGGTAATAATTTCGAATTTATCGGTCTCGAGCTTTTTTGAGTGTGTTGGCAGGGAGGGGTATTGAAATTTTTGACAATTTTTATGTTCAGGAATTTTGTTCATTTTCCTAAAGTCAATTTTATGGGCAGGCTTTTAGGCTTTGTCACTTTTGTGGACATCACTTTTCAGAGTTTCTGATTTACAAAGGCAATTCATAGTTTAAAACAGGCATGCTCACGGTTACCAATTTCCTTAACCGTAACCGCCCGTCCTCAAACACTCATAACCGTTAACCGCCCGTAACCGCACGTCCTAAAAATCTCATAACCGTTAACCGCCCGCGGTTAACCGCACTATTTAAAAATCAATAAAGTTTTCCAGATTTCAAAAGATTAAAACTAATTTTTTCCGATCGTGATGTGGCGTCTTTCTAAAATTAATCAAAATTGATGTGTATTGAACTTAATAAGTGATTTTTCTCAGATTTTGTCAATGAATAAAATTTTAAATTTTCTTTCTAACACTTTCATGATTAAAATCTAACAAAGCGCGACCGATCAGAGAATTTTTTTTCTGTTTTTGTGCATTAGTTTCCTAAAATATTTTTAAGAGAGGGGGTGGGGGTTCGGCGGTGGACCGTAACCGCCCGTCCTCAAAATCTCATAACCGTTAACCGACCGTAACCGCGGTGCTTTAAAATTCCATAACCGTTAACCGCGGTTAGCCGCGGGTATCCGCGGTTAACCGCGGTTACGGGTAACCGTGAGCATGCCTGGTTTAAAACAGTTTTTTAAATAAATTCTTGGACCTTATACTTTGTTGGAGCTTGAATTGCGTATCTTTTCGGGGGGGGGGGGTTAATTTCCAAAATTTGAATTTACGGGTCACGCGATGTGTAAAAAAAAGATTTTTTGAGGTTCGGCGAGGTCAGTCTCAAAATTTTGACGATAGCGCCGTTATTTTATCGAGACGAACAAAGGGATATATATTATTGGCCCCAGGGGCTATAAAAATTTAATTAGCCCATTCAGTGACAATGAATGGTGGTGAAAGTGTGCCCCCCCCGAGGGACGATTAATGGGATTATGGGCCGCCTCATTAGGGCTTAGTCACCGCAAAATCTTCCCATCTCAATATTGGTTCCTCCTCAATTAGTGGCAGCAGCCGATTTTTCTCATCAAATCGATTTGCCCGGGGGCAAATTTTCAAAAAAAAAAAAAGATTTCCCGATTTTTGAGCCAATTTTTTGGGGGATATTTTGCCTCTCTCAATTTTTTTCTAATATTTTTCTCGTCGGGAAGTCATTGCCCCTTTAGCCTCTCGCCCCGTCCCAATTTTGCTCAATCTTCCACATAATTTGTTGTTTAATAATCGCGTGCCTCTCCCGCCCCCCCGGGGGGCTTTTTCGTCGTCTCAAGGAGTGCGGTGAGCCGCCAGGCCCCCGAGGGGAAGCAAAACTTTTTTTGTCGTCGTAAGGCAAAAGTGCCAACGGTTTTTCATGTGGTGGTGGCACCAAACAAACAAATTGTACTCAGGGGGGGGGCTCTAATGATTGGCTTACTGTTAATTTTTTGTTCACCTTAAAGGCATTTTGGGGAGTGTTTTAAGCTTTAAATTGGAATTTAAAGGCAATTTATTCAATCAATTACGCTTAAATATTAGATAAATTAATCAATTAAAAAATGTGTTAATTTCGCTTCTCAATTCAACCGCTTAAATATTCTGTAAATAATCAATTTAAAAAAATTTGTTAATTTCGCTTCTCAATTCCAAAAGTTTTTCTCCAAAATTTCACGCTCGAACCGTAATTTTTGTTTAAAACAACTTTTCTTGTTCCTCGTTTTTCGACGGTACTCACTCATCTATATCTCATCATGGCATTGGCATTGGCATCCATCCACTCAATGCCAAATCGACGGGGGCCTAAATGGTTGGCCAAACCCCCCGGGGGTGGGGGGGGGAAGTTGGTTCGCTAGGGGGGACATATATTAATCGAGGTCCTCCAAAATTCAATTTTGTGTGTGTGTGCCCGTCCCGTGTCCCCTTAAGGTGAATTGGACAAATTTTGGAGAGTTAAAACCAATTTTTGGCGCTATTTGTGTGCAACGGACGAGGGCTCTCAATTTCGTGCCAATTTGGCCCAAAAATTTGGCCTACTGTTTGTTTTTTGGCATTATTTTACAAACAAATTTAACCCCCGAAGCATCATTTTGTCTGTCATTCATTACACGACGTGCCGCGATGTTCAAAAGTGCCAATTTAAACAAATGATCCAGCCAGACCTGACAATTTGCGTTTTTTTTTTTGTTTGACTTAAGAAAGGGTGACAATTTGAATTGTGGCAAAATGTCATTTTGCCATAAAACTGCGCAGTGCCATTTTAAAGCCAAAATTGAGATTTTCAGATTTTTTTTAATCCCCGAACCGAGACATGCTTTCTCTAAGCCGCGCGGCTATTTCCTATTTAAAAGAATTTGCATTAAAAAAAGTCAAATTTCAGAAAATGCCATTTTAGGACAAAAAAAAAAAATTGGGAATTTTGAATTTCGGGCAATGTGCGTCTGTTTAAAACCTTTTCAATTAACAAAAGGCACAAAAACAAAACTCCCTAAACTCAGTAAATTGCTGACATTTTGCTGATTCAATCCAAGAAAACTGGAAAAAAAATTTTTGCGGTTTTCCTTGATACTGATCAGTGAATAATGCTTTTTGCTCCTCACCCGCCGGTGGCTAACCCTTCGAGAATCTAATAATTGATTGATCGGAAAATGCCTGTGTGTGGCCACAATGGAAAATGAATGACGCGGGGAGGGGGCGGGGGGGCGGGGGGAGCAGAAGGTTTTGTGGCCAGATGGACGCACATCTGTCCTCCCCCCTGGCACTTTAAAATCAGCATTGGCCATAAATTTTTTAATATTTTTTGGCCAACAAACCAACCTCCCCGTTGGCATGGCTGCTGCATTTTCTTCCCCCCGGGCGGCGGTTCTCTGCTCATTAAACATTTAAATTGATCAGAGGCGCATCAAACAAATGTGTGCCCGTTTCGTGTCTTTGTGGCGCCACAGATGTTGACCAGTGTTTTGTTTGTTCCAGCTTGGCCTGTTCTGTTCCTGTTCTATTCTGTTCTAAGATTTCAGAACAGAACAGGAACAGGAACAGATTCAAAATTGTTGGAACAGCAAAACACTGATGTTGACACATCACATTGACAATAAATCCGAGAATCCCGAACTCTAATAAAACAAGAATGGCAAAAACGCTTAAGAAAATAAGAGTCATCTCTCTTTGTGTGTGTGTGTTAATGATGGTCAGAGAAAAAAAGCAGATGAATAAGTTAGTAAAACCCTTCCTATTTTGAGAAAAATTTTGGATCTAGCTTTCGTAAAGCGCCGGCGGCAAAAATCCAGATCCAGAGCAAACTCCAAGCCACCGGAAGCCCCCGCCTGATTTAGATTCTGATCCAGGCGTCCAGAACGTGCTCGCTAGCCTAAACTGGGGGGGGGGGGGGAATTTGCTTAATTGAAAATTGATTGAAATACTTTTTCGGTTTGGTGACGGCCCGGCCCGGCCATTGAAAATTGGAATCTGCCGGAGGCAATTTTGACCTTAATTGAACAATTTGGACCTTATTTGACTTGTCGAGCACAATTTCGGCACATTCCTAGGCTTTTTTCTTTGCTTTTTTATTTATTTTTTTAATTTCCACCACCCGCCCTCTTGCGGCAACCGGCGCCAAGCCACCGCCGATCACACCTTTGTTTGGCCATTTTGCCTGGGAATGGGGGAACAACCGGCGGAGAGGACAACGATTCGCACATAAATTTATTGAACCCGTTGAATAATTGTTGGGCCTAAGCCACCCTGGCTCGGGGGTTTGTTGGTAAGCCTAAGCCTAAGCCTAACAAACCCCAAGCCAGGGTGGCTAGGCCTAGGCCTAACGAACCTCAAACCTAGTTTTAATTTGGGGAGGGGGTCGCAAATGGGAAAGTACCTAATTGTTGTTGTTACTGGTTCCAAATCGAACCGAAACCGATATTCGAGCGTGAACCACAACCCCCTAATAATCGACGTTCGAGTTATGCACCCACGAGTTTGGCAACCCCCGTTTTTTGGTTTATCCCCGAACCCCGTGCCCCCGATATTGTTACCCCCGGTGGCTTGTCCCCGACCAGGAGCCTCCAACATGGGCTTTATCCCCGAGCCCCCCGACATTTTTGGTTTATCCCCTAACCCCCGACTTTGGTTTATCCCCGAATCCCCGCCCCCGATATTGTTGCCCCCCGTGGCTTGTCCCCGACTTGGAGCCCCCAACATTTTGGGCTTTTCCCCCAACATTTTGGGCTTTTCCCCCGACATTTTGGACTTTATCCCCGAGACCCCCGACATTTTTGGTTTATCCCCGAACCCCCGACATTTTTTGGTTTATCCCCGAACCCCGTGCCCCCGATATTATTGCCCCCGGTGACTTGTCCCCGACCTGGAGCCCCCAACATTTGGGCTTTATCCCCGAGCCCCCGGACATTTTTTGGCATCATCCCCAAGCCTCTGTGCCCCGAAGTTCGTGCCCCCGACATTTTTGGGCCGTTTTCCCTGGGGGAGAGAGAGGGAATTGCGTTAATTCGATTTTAATTTATTTATACAAATATTAAAATTAAATAGAAAAAATTTAGACTTGCTAAAATTGGCAAAAAGTAAATAATGAAGGCACTCCTACTTGAACAGCTTTTAACCCCACCAATTTTCCTCTTGGCCACACTCAAACACGCATGGACCGGTAAATTCGTCACGTTTTTGAACTATGGGCACTCAAATTTAGGCGTTTGAATTTGTGCCAATTTTTTCATTTTTGTTTTTCAGCCACAATGCCACGTCCCTTCGAGTGCTATTCGTGCATGTCGCCCAGCTACCAGCCAAAATGGCAGTTCCTGCAGCAGATGTACATTGCGCCGAAGGTGTTCAGGAGAATTTAAAAATAAAAAAATTGGAAAATGTTGGCATAATGCCAACAATCACACTTTTTGTTGTTGCTGTTGTTGAATGTGTTGGTTCTAGAGGTTTTCGGGGTCGAAGTGTCCGAGTCTGACTTCCATTTCGGCCAATTCCGAACCTCGAACGTGAATTTGAACAATTTTTCGAAAAATTTTTTTGTTGCATTTTTTTTTTATTAAATTTTATTTTTGATTTGCATTGTGCAGACTAAGGAATATAGATAGTTTTGTGGAATGAATTCAGCAATGTTTTTTGCAAAATTTAACCGAATTCATCGACATTTCGACGATTTATAATGCCAAAAAAGCAACAACAAAAAAATTCTCTTGAAATTGTTCGAATCCGGGTCCGGGGTTCGGAATCGATCCAGATGTAGGACATATTCAAATTCTACGCCCCCGAAAAACCTCTCGAAAATTTTATTTATCGTTTTTAATCACTTTAATGAATTTTTTTAATTGTTGACACATAACACAAAAAAGAACCTTTTCCTTCCCCTCAGGCGTTCACTGAGGCATGTGACACGCCAATCACCAGGCACAGTCAAATTCCAACCGTTTTCTGCGCATCGTTTTGTGTCTCAATGCTCGAAGCAAATGTTGAAGCGGGTGCGCCAAATTTTGCATTTTTTTTTCTTTAAATTTAACCCCGGAGGGGAAAAGGGAGTCGGGCGGTGGTGATGGGTGTCAGCGAGAACATTTTACGAATTATTTTTAATTAAATGATCAATGAGTATAGCCAAATGCTTACATAATTCCCCCTCATCAATGGTCTACTAGGGTATGGGCTTTTGAATCCAATCGGGACCCTTTTAAGAGCCCCGGTCCCGGTTTTTAACAAAAAAAAATCCGGGATTTGAAGCGCCGGGGGGTCTTCGGAGCATCAAAGTGTCCCCCGGGTCCGATCTCTAATCGTCACCCAGCAGTCCTAATTTTTGAAACAGATCAGAATGACATAGTCGGACTAACTTTTACAGGATCATTAGAGCAAAAGACCGTTTAAAACCAATTTAATGTTTAAACCATAAAGATTTAAGTAAAATACAAAATTGGAACTTAGTTTTTGAGTCTCGTCTCCCCCGGGGGGCTTTTGTTGGAACATTTGCTATTAAATTTTACTGCTTTAAATTAAAATGCAGGAATTTTTGTTGGCTTCAAATACATCCGCGGCTGTGGTGACCGAATCCTGCGCCATGGATTCAACGAAACAGCGGCACAACTCTATCGGCTAAATCAGGTTAAAAAAACAATTAGCTTCTTCCCCCGAAGCTAATTGCTTTTTTTGTTTCCTTTTATGTTGACAAATGCCGACATTTGCCGCGCGAGCGACTGTTCAACCAACCGCGACAGCTCGAAGTTGCCATCACCGGCGACCTGCAGTTGTGCACATGTTACGGTAATTACAATTTTGGTAAATTTAAAACAAATTTGTTTTCAGGCGATCGTTGCAATAACAATTCGCCAAATTCGGCCACAACCCAGCGAGTCAGCAGCTGTTTAGTGTGTCCAGTTTGGCTTACAATTATCATCTGCTGTTGGTTCATATTGCTCAGGACAATTTGAATTTAATTGTTTTTATTTTTTGTATTGATTCGGCATAAAATTTATTTTAAATATTATTTAATAATAGAGGGGATTTTTTCGGCATCCCTGCCGAGATGAGAAATTTAGAATAATTAACTTTCCTTTATTAAAAGAAGGAAAAGAAAAAAAAAAGAAAAATATTTTTAAATAGTTTTTTATACATTTCTAAGGAACGTATTTGCATATTTTTAAAAATAAAAATTTAAATTATAGAATCTGCTGAATTTCCCCCTCCAAGACTTAAAAGAATATCCCCACTAAAAATTCTATCCAAAAATAAATCCATTTTCAAACAACAAATTTAAAATATAAAATTTAATAATCCTCTGATTGTCTCGAACTTCTGTGAATGGAAATATGAGTTATGCGGATTATTTGAACTTTAAAAATAAAAAAATAATTAATGTAAATAATGACGAAGACAGACACCTATTTTTAGTACTGATAGACAATTACTTTTAGTCTAATAGATTTTTAGATGGTCGGGATCCCGATCTCGAAAAATCGGTTTGGTCGGGGCTCGGTCTCCATTGTTTATGTGTCCTCAAAAGAAAATTTTTATTTCATAAAAAAAAAATAATAATAATAAATAATACACATAAGCAGCAATCCGGTAGGACATAGTCAACTGACTGGAAACAAATGTCATTTTGCATGAATCAGACAGAAAATGTGAGGGGAGGTGGTGGACGGATGGAGTGAGGTTGTGGGGGGAGGGGGGGGGGTTGGCATGGCACATTTCCAATTGAACAAAATTGTTAACAAACTTTTTGGCATATCATGATCGATCTGATTGATCATTAGGACGAAACCGCATGACATTGACCAAAGCCAAGCGCTAACTTTTTGGAATTATCTGATCATGATCGCAAAAATCCATGTGGTCTGTCTGATCATTAGGAGGACGAAACCACATAACATTGATCAGAGACAAAATTCTGCGGTCTGTGGATTCCAGATCAGTGTTAAAATTTTAAATCAAATTCCGATCAGATCATGTGCCATAATACGCGGATTCCTACCAGATCGGGACCAGAGATTGTATTCAAAATTTTTGAACCATGCAAACTCTGCCGTTGTTGTTATTGTTGTTACATTTTTCCATCCAAGCGGGGGGGGGCAAGAATTATTTGTAAAAAGAATATTAGAAGAAAATGTGGCATAGAGAGAAAGAGTGAGTGAAAGAGAGCACGAAACAAATGGACTCGACAAAAAAAAAGAAGAAGCATAAAATGATGGCACTTTTTTTACACAACATTTTGAATTGAATGAAAAAGAGGGGGGGGGGGGGGGGGGAGGCTGCGCTTGCTGAGAGAATGATAAATAAAATGATGAAAATAAATGCAAATTTGTGGCGCTAATGTGAGGAGTTTTTTAACACAAAAAGGCAAAAAACCACACGAAGGAGGGGGGGGGGCAAAAATCGCCCCAAATTTTCCACCACCACCGCCGTCGCCGGAGGGGAGAGGGAAAGTGTCTGTCGCGCGGAGGCTAGTAGGGATGCTCGAGACTTGAAATTTACCGAGACTCGAGAGTCGAGACCGAGACCGAGACCGAGAAATGACACCGAGACTCGAGACCGAGACCGAGAAATGGCCCCAAGACTCGAGACCCAAAAAAACCGCAGAAATTTCTCGGTTCGAGACCGAAAAATGGCCCCGAGAGTCGAGACCGAGACCCAAAAAAACCGAGAAATTTCTCGGTTCAAGACCGAGACTCTCGAGCATCCCTAGAGGCTAGACTTAGTTTTGTGAAGCGCGCCGCAAAACACACATACGCGCACATGGAGAATTGAGGGAAAGCGCGCGCGCGAGAGGTACGAGAAACCGACCAACTCTCGTGGTCGGTAAGGAGGACTTGAGCAATTAACAAAAAATTGTCCCGAAAAAGTTTTTTGTTTTGATTTCGAGAGTCTCGAGAGAGAGAGAGAGTGTTAGCCAAAACAAGAGATCACGTCCAGACATCGATCCGCTCGAAGTTTGAATGTGTGTTGAGCTGCTTCAAACTGCGAGAAACAGAACAGGCATCTGACAGCTAGCAGCACACATAAAATGTTCTTGCTGACGTTGTTGTTTGATCGTTGATCGGTGATCGCTCATTCGGTGATCCGATAAATGTTGGTGAACATTTCGTCGTCCCCATCTTCGCCAACGTTGTTGGAACTGAATTTTCGGAATAAATACAATTTAAAATGGCAGAGATGCGCGACACTTACAAAGTGTTTAAATAGGCAAAAATAAAGAGAAAAGCGCCAAAAATAAACCAAATACAAATTAAAAATGCCAATTTCGGCACCCACCCGAGACCGGCAAAACCAATTTTTCGGGATCCAGGATAGGCACTAGAGTTCAGAGTTGAGGACTGTACGAGATTTCGATCGGGAATCTCGAAAAAATCGTGTCGAGATTTCGATCGCTAGAATCCCGATCGATCCGATCTCTAGAATCCCGATCGGTCTGATCTCTAGAATCCCGATCGGTCTGATCTCTAGAATCCCGATCGGTCCGATCTCTAGAATCCCGATCGGTCCGATCTCTAGAATCCCGATCGATCCGATCTCTAGAATCCCGATCGATCCGATCTCTAGAATCCCGGTCGGTCCGATCTCTAGAATCCCGATCGGTCCGGTCTTTAGATCCCGGCCCATCCCGAAAACCCTCAAAAATGGTCGGTCGGGATCCCGATCCCGTCCGGTCTCTAACACCCCCCCCCCCCCTTCTTTCTCCCCACTGAAAAATTCGACTACCCCCAATTTGAAACGCCAATACAAACTCTTCCCAAAGCAAAGTGTTGCCCCAGGGGATATTGCGGGAAGGGGTAGTACGGTACAGTTTACAGACAATTTCCTAGTTTACTGTATGCAAAACTAACTCCTCTCGTACGCCGAACATGAATGCAATGACCATCAACGTGTTGTTGCTCTGTTTGTCGGTTACAATTTGAAGGACTACAAATAAACGAACAAACTTTAAATTAAACAATCCTGAACAAATCTATATTTTTTTAAAGAAAATTATTTGTTTTTTTCTTTTTTTTTGTAATTCAAAAATTGCGAACCGCCAACCGAACTCACCGGTAAAGTTCTCCAGCACACTGTTCATCATCGATGGCTGCGGCAACTTTTTCAGCTCCGAAATAAAGCGTACCTTAAACTTGCGTTTGAAAATGTGCCAAATGTCAACAAAAATTAATGGCGAAATGTCTTGCACAAATTCAAATAGTAATAATTGGATAAATAGCGCTCGGATTTACATGTGTTGCTAAAAATCCCGAAATAAAAAGTCAAAAAATGCCAAAAAAACAGACCAAAACCAGTCAATTTATGCGTAAGTAAAACCATTCAAAAAAAATTCGTTATTTTTTGTTTTGTAAATAAACTTTAAGGTTTGGAAAATTTTGTATAAAACTCAAATTTTAGGGAGCATTTTTGGGTAAAAAAAAAAATGATTTTTTGGAATATATTTTCGGTTTGTTTCTTTTTAGAATTTTCGAGAAAATGCCGAAATATGTGTTAAAAATTCTGGTAGTTGAAATATGTAAGCTAACCTATTCGCAACAAAAAAAATCCGGGCCCTAATAATAATGCCGCCCCCCCCCTAAAGTTTTCAACAAAAATTTCGTTTTTTGTGCCAAAAATATTCCCCAAAAAATGCCACACCATGTACTCGCACATTGGCGACTTTTCCAGCCGAAAATGCCACACACCGGAGCATTTGGCCTCCTCCTCCTCGTCAATGGGCGAATAAATCTGTACAAAAAATTTCTTTCAATAATTTTCTTCTTTTTTTTTTGGTTTTGGTTTTCACCTCAACTTTCTCCACCACTTCGTTGCCGAAGCTGCACACTTTGGTCGAAACTGAATAATAAAAGTTTTTGTCAAAATGTGCCACAAAAATTGTCTAAATTTATGGATAAAATGTCCAAAAGAATCCCTCAAAACCAAAGAGATTACGCCTAACGCGCTGAAAAATACCGTAGCAAAAAATCGCCACGTATACCGTACACTGAACACCTTGCAAAAATACCGTACCCATAAAGACCAGAATGTTTGCTAGGGATGCCCGAGACCTAAATTACCGAGACTCGAGACTTGCCCACGAGACTCGAGACCGAGACCCCAAAACCCCGAGACTCGAGATCCCAAAACCCCGAGACCCCAAAACCTCGAGACCTCAAAACCCGAGACCCGAGACCGAGACCCCAAAACCCGAGACTCGAGACCCCAAAACCCCGAGACTCGAGATCCCAAAACCCCGAGACCCCAAAACCTCAGACCCCAAAACCCGAGACTCGAGATCGAGACCCCAAAACCCGAGACTCGAGACCGAGACCCCAAAACCCCGAGACTCGAGATCCCAAAACCCCGAGACCCCAAAACCTCGAGACCTCAAAACCCGAGACTCGAGACCGAGACCCCAAAACCCGAGACTCGAGACCCCAAAACCCCGAGACTCGAGATCCCAAAACCCCGAGACCCCAAAACCTCGAGACCCCAAAACCCGAGACTCGAGATCGAGACCCCAAAACCCGAGACTCGAGACCGAGACCCCAAAACCCCGAGACTCGAGATCCCAAAACCTCGAGACCCCAACCCCAAAACCCGATACCAAGACTCTCGCTCATCACTACAACCTTCCAAAAATTCAAGTCAACAGCAGCAACAGCAGTAGCTGCAACCAGAACTCACCGGTGATGTCGAATTTGTCGGACGATTCGTAGAAGGAGTCGACGGCGAACAGCGAGCTGTGCTGGTCGCCAAAGTTGAAGTGCATGTTTGCCCAACACTTGACCAAGAAGAAGGCGTCGGTTGGCCCTTTCTTGAACAGTTCTTGGAGCAGTTCAGGGTATTTGGACTGCACACATTCGAGGCCAATCCTCTCCAGCGGTGCGTCTAAAGCCCAATTTATGCCGTAATTATTTTGTGTTGCGCGCAAATTGACAATGAAAAAATTTTGTTTGTTTTGTTATCGCTAGAAGCAAATTTGTCGATGTTTAAAATTATGATTCAAAAAAATAAAATTATTTCTCCTTTAATTTGTTTTTCTTGTGACAAATATTTAATTGTTGAATTTTCGAAGCGAATTTTGATTAATTGAATTTTTAAACAATATTAAACGATAATGACTTTCGACCCGATTCTAACATGATCAACTAAAGCTCGGGCTTGAGGACCGGAGAATCACGAAAAATCCACAAAAAAACTGAATTTCGGCAAAATTCACCGATCGAGTTGATCATGAATTCCAAAAAAACGTCGAAATTTTTCGAAAACAAGAGCGAGATCAATCCTTCTTATTTTCCGATCTCTCAATGATCCAATAATCTCAAATCCTGATCACTTTCGATCAAAATTCCAATTGCCCCCGCCCCCCCCCCCCCTCCTACTTTTCCTTTTCCTATTTTTATTATTAGCTTCTGCCTACCGGAAATCTTTGGGATTTTGATGATCTCCACTCGGCTCTCCTCCCCGTCAACGGCCATGCCTCCGGCGCCGCCACCACCACCGCACAAATTCTGTTCAATGTAAGCGGTGAAGCCGCAGAGGATGAGACGGGAAGAAGCGATGGTGAAATTGTCAATGGCAAAGGATGAGGCGGAGGAATGGCCCGATGTGCCGTTGGGCAAAGATGTGGTGGTGATCATTCCGCCATTGTTCGGAGACTCTGTCTTAAATCAGCACTGATCAGAAATGGATTGTTCCAGAGCCCTGATCAGAAATGGATTAAACCAGAGCACTGATTAGAAATGGATTAAACCAGAGCACTGATCAGAAATGGATAAACCAGAGCACTAATCAGAAATGGAGTAAACCAGAGCACTGATCAGAAATGGATTAAACCAGCAGCACCGGCATTAGTTACAGGACTTTTATTAAGCCAACAAATGATCAGAATCGGAATTGTCTTAAACCGTCGCCTGATCAGAATTAATGAAAGATCGAACTTGAAGACCAATCGAGCTTTCGAACGAAAATCTCAAAAAATCTCGATCTAGATAGCGAGATATCGATCAAGAATCTCGAACGGTACAATCTCTAATCAGAAATACTAAGGTATCACTGATCAGAAATTGCATCAAACCAGCACTGATCAGGAGCAGGACGAAGTAGACAGCAAAAAATCCGATCCAATAAAATTTCGATTCAAAAATTCCCGATTTTTCAAAATACTAAAAAATGGACCCCTAAATCTCCCCCCCCCCATATGTCCATATCCAACCAACACACTTCACCTTCAACACAGCGGCGGGCTGTAGACCGCCAAGAATGGAGGTGTACAAATCGTGGGGCGGTCGACTTGCAGCCCTTAAAAGCATTAAAAATTGTTGCAACAAAATGCCCCAACAAAAGAGTTAGTTTTTAGTAGAGTTGGCCGGGATCGGGATTTTTGGTAAAAACCGGGATCGAGATTGTCCGGAATCGGGATCAGCATGTTGAACCGGACCGGGATCAGCATGTTGAACCGGACCGGGATCAGCATGTTGAACCGGACCGGGATCAGCATGTTGAACCGGGATCGGGACTCGGGATCAGCATTTTGAACCGGGATCGGGATTACGACTTTTCAAAAACCGGGACCAGGATGGGGTCCAAAACCGGGATAATCCCACCCGATCCCGACCGGGATTCCGCTCTCGGCCAACCCTAGTTTTTAGCACACATTTGAATGCCACCCAACAAGTGCTGTGCATTCAACGAGTAGGGCCAATTTGTGGTCGACGGATTTGGCATTGAGGACATGACGCTGTTGGAGATGGCCGAAGCTGCCTCCAGCATTTTTTGGTGCATTGTCGACGCATTCACGACGGATTCTCTGGATTTTTTGGACGTTTTGTTTTATGAATCTATCAGCTTAAATTATGTGGGGATCGCGACATTTAACAAACACATGAATCAGATCCTAATCGAATTAAAGCTAAATATGTGTGATACGTCGTGGTCTGATCAACTTTCGGTCAGAAATCTCGAAAAATCTCGATGAGGTCTCGATCGAACCGGGCTCTACCGTTGGCCTGATCATTGATTTGTGATCTGATCAACTCTCGGCTCGAAATCTCGATGAAATCTCGATCGATCCGGGCTCTACTCGTGGGCCTGATCATATTCTCGAATCAAACTAAATGTGATCTAAGCTTAAACATCACGGGATCAATCAACCAGAAGGACCATAATCAGGGACCAAAAATGATGAAATTGAAAATGTTAAAAGTGAACTGCTCGATAAACTTTTATATTGTGATTGGGGGGATTCATGAATCAAGCTAATGTGATCTAAGCTCAAACATCATGAAATCAACCAGCATGAATGATTCGGGGACCAAAAATGATGAAATTGAAAATGTTAAAAGTGAACTGCTCGATAAACTTTTATATTGTGATTGGGGGGATTCATGAATCAAGCTAATGTGATCTAAGCTCAAACATCATGAAATCAACCAGCATGAATGATTCGGGGACCAAAAATGATGAAATTGAAAATGTCAAAAGTGTCTGAACTGCTCGATAAACTTTTATATTGTGATTGGGGGGATTCTTGAATCAAGCTAATGTGATCTAAGCTCAAACATCACGAAATAAACCAGCATGATCATGATGATCGAGGGCCAAAAATGATTAAATTGAAAATGTTAAAAGTGTCTGAACTGCTCGATAAACTTTTATATTGTGATTAGGGGGGAGGGGGTGCCTCATTCTGTACATCGTCCGTCCTATAATAGCCAATTACCCTCAAATGCACCGAATGGAGGAGGAGGAGGAGACGAAAAGTGGGCCAAATTCCTCAATTTATGTGATTGGCGATATTTTTGGAAAAATTCTTTCCCCAAAATCATAAAAACTCGACAAACATTTGGGGGGGGGGGGGGGGGGTGGACAAGAATTTGTGGGGGCCTCGCCCATCCCTTCACCGACGGACCCATCGACCTCACCCCATCACATTCATTGGGGTCTTCTCCCAAATACATAAAAATTGTGTAGCCGCCGGGGTTGGTTCTCTATGGAACCGGTTCCGCCGCCAACGAATGCCAAAAAAGTCCAAACAAAAAGAAAATCTGAGGGAATTCCGGTGCCAAAGAAAGAAAATCTGAGGGAATTCCGGTGCCAAAGAAAGAAAATCGGAGGGAATTCCGGTGCCAAAGAAAGAAAATCTGAGGGAATTCCGGTGCCAAAGAAAGAAAATCTGAGGGAATTCCGGTGCCAAAGAAAGAAAATCTGAGGGAATTCCGGTGCCAAAGAAAGAAAATCTGAGGGAATTCCGGTGCCAAAGAAAGAAAAACTGAGGGAATTCCGATGCCAAAGAAAGAAAATCTGAGGGAATTCCGGTGCCAAAGAAAGAAAATCTGAGGGAATTCCGGTGCCAAAGAAAGAAAATCTGAGGGAATTCCGGTGCCAAAGAAAGAAAATCTGAGGGAATTCCGGTGCCAAAGAAAGAAAATCTGAGGGAATTCCGGTGCCAAAGAAAGAAAATCTGAGGGAATTCCGGTGCCAAAGAAAGAAAATCTGAGGGAATTCCGATGCCAAAAAAATGAATGGCATTCATAAACCGAAAATTGCACATGGAACCCGTTAGGCCTTGCTTGGACCACAAAGCTAAAAGCAAAAAAACAAAGTTTTGACCCAACAAAGCACAGTTTATGTCCAATAACGCCGCAGGCGCTGACAGAAAACAGAAAAATTCTGACATTTTTTCGTTTGTTTGTAAATAAGTTTGGGTGCCCAATTGTTTATTTTGGCTGCTTTTTGACTCCTCCCACTGAAGAATTTGATACAAACAAATTCCTCCCCCCATTTTCTCAATTATTTTCGGATCAGCAGAGGGGCTCCCCCCCCCCCCCTTCTGGCCACATGACACTGAACTTATCTTAAGCTCCCCCCCCCCCGCCCCTACATATAAGCTCAAAAATCAGTAATCCCCCCCCCCACCTTTGGCCAACTGTCGTCAAATTGTTTGCCGGTGCCATGCCGAGCAGCAAATTTGCGTTTGGTGCCGCGGCTTTTGTTGTTGTCAGGGATGATGCTGAGGTGGTGCCGCCGCCACCGCCGCCGCCTCCGACATCATCAACACCCCCCGAGGCGCCGCCGCCGCCGCCGGAGAAAGGCGGTGGAAGAATGTCGCCGCCGTTGGCTGTAATTATGTAAATGGCGTTTTTTGGCCTTTTGAGTTATGAAAAGCTTGAACTGGATGCCAATCTATTAGTGAGAAAGAGATGCGCGAGAGTCTCGAGTCTCGGATTTTCTCGGGTTTTTTTTGAAGTCTTGTCTCGCTCGGTCTCGGTGTCATTTCTTGGTTCTCGAGTCTCGCTAAATTTTAGTTCTCGAGCATCACTACGAGCTACCCCCCCCCTCTTTCAAAAAAACAAAAAAAGAAAAAAAAACGAGAAAAAATTAAAAAATTCGGAAATCGGAATTCCGGGGTCTCAAAAAATTTCGGAAATCGGAATTCCGACCCCAAAAAAGCCGGAAATCGGAATTCCGAGGCCTTAAAATTTTTCGGAAATCGGAATTCCGGGGTCTCAAAAAATTTCGGAACTCGGAATTCCAACCCCAAAAAAAGTCGGAAATCGGAATTCCGACCCCAAAAAAGCCGGAAATCGGAATTCCGAGGCCTTAAAATTTTTCGGAAATCGGAATTCCGGGGTCTCAAAAAATTTCGGAACTCGGAATTCCAACCCCAAAAAAAGTCGGAAATCGGAATTCCGACCCCAAAAAAGCCGGAAATCGGAATTCCGAGGCCTTAAAATTTTTCGGAAATCGGAATTCCAACCCCAAAAAAAGTCGGAAATCGGAATTCCTACCCCAAAAAAGCCGGAAATCGGAATTCCGAGGCCTTAAAATTTTTCGGAAATCGGAATTCCGGGGTCTCAAAAAATTTCGGAACTCGGAATTCCAACCCCAAAAAAAGTCGGAAATCGGAATTCCGACCCCAAAAAAGCCGGAAATCGGAATTCCGAGGCCTTAAAATTTTTCGGAAATCGGAATTCCGGGGTCTCAAAAAATTTCGGAACTCGGAATTCCAACCCCAAAAAAAGTCGGAAATCGGAATTCCGACCCCAAAAAAGCCGGAAATCGGAATTCCGAGGCCTTAAAATTTTTCGGAAATCGGAATTCCGGGGTCTCAAAAAATTTCGGAACTCGGAATTCCAACCCCAAAAAAAGTCGGAAATCGCGACCCCAAAAAAGCCGGAAATCGGAATTCCGAGGCCTTAAAATTTTTCGGAAATCGGAATTCCAACCCCCAAAAAAGTCGGAAATGGAATTCCGAGGCCTTAAAATTTTTCGGAAATCGGAATTCCGGGGTCTCAAAAAATTTCGGAACTCGGAATTCCAACCCCAAAAAAAGTCGGAAATCGGAATTCCGACCCCAAAAAAGCCGGAAATCGGAATTCCGAGGCCTTAAAATTTTTCGGAAATCGGAATTCCGGGGTCTCAAAAAATTTCGGAACTCGGAATTCCAACCCCAAAAAAAGTCGGAAATCGGAATTCCGACCCCAAAAAAGCCGGAAATCGGAATTCCGAGGCCTTAAAATTTTTCGGAAATCGGAATTCCAACCCCAAAAAAAGTCGGAAATCGGAATTCCTACCCCAAAAAAGCCGGAAATCGGAATTCCGAGGCCTTAAAATTTTTCGGAAATCGGAATTCCGGGGTCTCAAAAAATTTCGGAACTCGGAATTCCAACCCCAAAAAAAGTCGGAAATCGGAATTCCGACCCCAAAAAAGCCGGAAATCGGAATTCCGAGGCCTTAAAAGCCGGAAATCGGAATTCCGAGGCCTTAAAATTTTTCGGAAATCGGAATTCCAACCCCAAAAAAAGTCGGAAATCGGAATTCCTACCCCAAAAAAGCCGGAAATCGGAATTCCGAGGCCTTAAAATTTTTCGGAAATCGGAATTCCGGGGTCTCAAAAAATTTCGGAACTCGGAATTCCAACCCCAAAAAAAGTCGGAAATCGGAATTCCGACCCCAAAAAAGCCGGAAATCGGAATTCCGAGGCCTTAAAATTTTTCGGAAATCGGAATTCCAACCCCAAAAAAGCCGGAAATCGGAATTCCGAGGCCTTAAAATTTTTCGGAAATCGGAATTCCGGGGTCTCAAAAAATTTCGGAACTCGGAATTCCAACCCCAAAAAAAGTCGGAAATCGGAATTCCGACCCCAAAAAAGCCGGAAATCGGAATTCCGGGGTCTCAAAAAATTTCGGAAATCGGAATTCCGACCCCAAAAAAGCCGGAAATCGGAATTCCGAGGCCTTAAAATTTTTCGGAAATCGGAATTCCGGGGTCTCAAAAAATTTCGGAACTCGGAATTCCAACCCCAAAAAAAGTCGGAAATCGGAATTCCGACCCCAAAAAAGCCGGAAATCGGAATTCCGAGGCCTTAAAATTTTTCGGAAATCGGAATTCCGGGGTCTCAAAAAATTTCGGAACTCGGAATTCCAACCCCAAAAAAAGTCGGAAATCGGAATTCCGACCCCAAAAAAGCCGGAAATCGGAATTCCGAGGCCTTAAAATTTTTCGGAAATCGGAATTCCAACCCCAAAAAAAGTCGGAAATCGGAATTCCTACCCCAAAAAAGCCGGAAATCGGAATTCCGAGGCCTTAAAATTTTTCGGAAATCGGAATTCCGGGGTCTCAAAAAATTTCGGAACTCGGAATTCCAACCCCAAAAAAAGTCGGAAATCGGAATTCCGACCCCAAAAAAGCCGGAAATCGGAATTCCGGGGTCTCAAAAAATTTCGGAACTCGGAATTCCAACCCCAAAAAAAGTCGGAAATCGGAATTCCGACCCCAAAAAAGCCGGAATTCCGACCATCCCTGCCATACACCTACTGTTGGCAGCAGTGCAAATATTTGTGTGATGGAAGGCACCCGACGACTGGTTGGACTCCACCGAGCTTGGGTCGGCACCGCCGAGCGGTGCCCCCGGGTTGGGTGAAATGGAGCCGGATGTGGACGGAGGTGGTGCCAACTGTTGCTGGTGCTGGGACATTCCAAAGTCCGTCGTCTGCTGACCATCCTGGTGATGGTGGTGGACCTTAGGGGCACAGAAAGTATATACAATTTTGCAACTTATAATTAGGGCCTGAAGGCTAAAAAATTAAATCCAATTTTATCCTGAGGGCACAGCAAGTATAAAACAATTTTTCAATACTCCGAAGGTACAGAAAACAAAAAAATTCTTAAGCCTGAGGGCACAGAAAGTAAAACAAATTTTACCCCTAAGGGCACAGAAAGTAAAACAAATTTTACCCCTAAGGGAGCACAGGGAATAAAAATTCCTCAAAATTTTACCCCTAAGGGCACAGAAAGTAAAACAAATTTTACCCCTAAGGGGGCACAGAGAATAAAAAATTCCTCAAAATAATTTACCTCAAGGGCACCGGAAAAATTCATAATTGTGCCCTGGGGACAAAAAGTCTTCAAATGACAAATTTCCCAACCAATTTTTGTGTCATTTGGAACGAACAAAGCCTTTTATTAAAAGAATAAGTGAAATCCGGTTAAGCAAGCAAAAGCTAAGCGATTAGACAAATGCCAAAAAAGTTTGTGGCCCGAAAATCAGAAAATTTTTGAGTTTTGTGGCCATAATGGCCATAACTTTTTTGGCATTTGTCTAATCGCTTAGCTTTTGCTTGTTAATCGCTTCTACTCAGTGTTTGCTTTCGAATAGCAAAAATATTTCATTTTGTTCGCTAGAAAAAAAGTTATATTGAAAAAGGTTCAAAAAAGTTGGGCAAAGGGGAACGAATCGTCGTCCTTCGTCCGCAAAAATGTCATATGAATTTTGTAGATGAACAAAAAAAGCAAATTCGGCGAGATTTCTGTATTTGTTAATGGGAGGAAAACACATCATAATTAAGCCCTGAGGTAAGACATCTTAAAATTAGGCCCTGAGGTAAAACAAAACAACAAAAAAAAATAATCAGAAATTCTTAAATTAGGGCCCTGAAGGTACAGAAATATAATTAAAATGATTTGAAAAGTTAGGGCTTAAGGGTATTTTTAAAAAATCTCAAAATTAGACCCCCCGCCGGAGGGTGCAGAAGTTAAATAAAGCGTACTTTAGGGGGAAAATTGCGTGATTAAGCAAGTTCATAAAAATTAAATTTTTTGTAAATTTAAATTTTTATAATAATATAATAAATCACTTTTTACACCTTCATCCTGGCCTGGTGTTCTCGCTGCTTTTTCCTTGCCAACACTTGGATGTGCGATGAGACTTGTTTTCGTGCTGAAAAAAAATTTGACAAAAATATTTTTTGAACAAAATTTTTCATGCCACCAAAATGGTTGGAGAAAATAATGTCCCATCCATTTTTATGTGTGGTATGTGTGTACATTTTGTCCCATCATTCTCAATCAACCCCTCCAGCGACAGAGTCAACAAATTTCTGGTCAACTCGAAGAGTTGGAATTTTTCTGTGTGTGTGTTCGTTCACTTATACCAACCAACCAACCACCACATGGCGGCACATCCAATGGAATTCGTCCCCCCCCCCCCGCCACAAATTCTTCTCTCAGCATCATCGGCCAGCACAGCATCGGCGGCCCCCCGGGGAAAGGGGGGGGGGAGAGGAGCAATTTGGAATTTAATGTTTATATGCCCTCGGGCGCCACCACCACCACCACCGGTCGCCTTGAGGGGGGGGGGGGGGGATCATTGAATTCCCGCCCGCCCGCTTTTCTTGCCTCAGGCAACCGCTTCCCCGCAACCGTTTCACTAATCCGTATTTGAAAAAAATGATCAGTGGTCTCTCTAATTGGTCAGATTAGATTGAACCAATCAAAATGATTTACTCCCGACCAAAACTTTACAGATCACTTTGAGTTGGATCTGCAGCCCACTCTCCTCCGCCCCCCCCCCAGTGCCAAATGGTGGGTGGTCAGCAGCTTGGATCATTTTCAAGACTGGCCTGATCAAATCAGATTCCATGTTTGTGATCAGATCATTTTAGCAGAGCCCGGACCGATCGAAATCAAGTTTTCGAGTTTTCAATCGGGATCTCGATTGCCTAAATTTTGCATTTACCCAGATCCGGACCGATCGAGATCACGTCGAGATTTTCGAGATTCTCAATCGAAATCTCGATTACCGAAATATGCCTTTTAAAGATTTGATCGGTTTGCAAGTTCGGGCCTCTAATCATCCGGTGTCCTGCTTGAGTTTGATCAACACATTGCCCCCCCCCTCCCCAACTCACTTCTGGTCTTGCCGCAACGGATCTTGATGTACCTGGCGATCAGTTCGTTGCGCCCGTACATTTTGCCCTCGTCGCTGAGGATGATTTTGCGGCGTCCGCATGGCGGATAAATCTGCACGAAAAATGTGAATGGCCAAATTACATAAGTAGGGGTTGGACAACAACGGACAATGTCCGGAACCAAATGGGTCCCCGGATATTGAATAATGCCCCAAAAACCCCGGACAACAACTTCCCAGATTCCCTGATAATTTGAACTAGGGTTCAGCCCTGACCACTCGGGGGCGGAAAAAGTCAGGGTTCGGGGGTTTTCCCAGCAAAAACCCCAAAAAATTCAAAAAAAAGTCGGGGTCGGGGTTTTCCTCTCCGACCAAAAAAGTCGGGGTTCGGGGACGGGGCTGAACCCTAATTTGAACAACAACAACAACAACTCGTCCAAGAACGCGGATTTTTGCTCCGCTTGAACGTATCCGGAATACGGATACTGTAAAACCGTCTCGGATTTCATCATTTTTGAAAACATTTTCTACTCACAAAAACGCCCCTGGCGTTGTGAAAAATTCATGGAATTTGAATCAAATATTTCGCATTTCTTCGCCCGCCCCCCGTCGCTGGCTTCACCTGCAACGCCTCGTGAAAGGCCTGGTCAATGTCCGGACTCCACACGCCTTCCGCGTCACCGCCGTCAGCGCCCCCGGGGGTGTTGGCCATTGTTCCATTGTTCCCGCCGCCGTTGGAGGACGACGACTGGGGCGACGTGTTGGACACGTTGTTGGCGTTGATGGACGGCGTGGACGACGCCGCGTTGGTGGAAAACAGGGGCCCGTCAACGACGGAGGACAACAAATCCTTGACAAAAAATGTTATAAAAATGTTGGGGGGGGGGGAGGATGCATTATTTATTGTTGCCTTTTCTGTCAAATTCCTTTTGAAAATTATAAAAAAAAGGTTTTTGCTAAACAAAACGCCAAAATTTAAAAAACGATTCAAAAATGAAAAATTTTCTTTAACCAGCCGGTTGGCCATACGTTACAATTAGAGTAGGCCGGGATCGGGATTTTTGGTAAAAACCGGGATCGTGAAAACCGAGATCGGGATATCAGCATCTCGAACCGGGGATCGGGATTTCGCTTTTTCAAAAACCGGGATAATCCCGCCCGATCCCGACCAATTATCTTTGGCCTTATATTTTCTTAAACCCGAGAGAGACCAAGTATTTTACCAGAAAACATTTTGTTAAGAAAACTGCTGGAGGTTGACCCATCTCGCGTTAATAGTTTCCGAAAAATCCTGATCCGATTACCCGGATCAAGATTTAATTAGAGCCCGGACTTGAGGACTGATCGAGATTTTGATCAAGATCTTGAAAAAGTATCTCGGACTCTATTTAAAACGACACTTCTAAATGTTTTTTTAGGTTACGGAAAATTACATAAATATCAACACAAAAAAATTGACAGGAAATTTAAACCTAACTCTAATTTTTTTTTCCAAAAAATTTCGATTTGCCCCCACCTGTCCAAGCAATTGTTGTTGTGCTTGTTGCCGTTGTTGAGGCCAAACGGTTGCCAGGCTGCCCAGGTTAAGTCTGAAAATTTAAAAAAATGCAAAAAAATTTTTTTTTTTTTAAATTTTTGCATTTTTTTTTTTTAATTTCGCTACAATTGTGGCTTTGTGTCATCGATGGAGTCGTCGACAATTCTGGTGGAACAGCCGCCGCCAGCGCCCGTTGCTGTGGCAAAATTCATCCGAAGACAGACAAAATGTGTGGGAAATTGGGAAAGAAAGTGTCGATTTTTGTTGTTTTGTTTTTTGACGAGGGGAAAAAATGACGAAAAAAATTTTTTCTGCATAAAATTGATTAAAATTTTAACATTTTTGCTCTTTTTTGTTTGACTTTGACTCCATTTTTAGTGAATATTTGTGGGAAAAAATGTTTTTAGTGAAAGTAATAAAAAAAAAATGGAAAAAATTATTTGGGAAATGGTCCTAACATATTCAGTGAATTCATTGCACGCACAAAAACCAATTCACCGCACACTTTTTGACTTCAAAAACAAATATTAGAAATTTTCTACCGATCATTCGAACTTTTGCGAAAAAAAATTTGTTCAAAAAAATTGAGCAAATCGATGTTCAAATTCTTTCAACAAAAAAAATTTTTTTCGAAATATCGGGGTCAAGGATTCAAAATTAATTGCAAGAGATGTTCAAGCATCGATATGCATGAACATGAACTCTTCTTTAGTCAACAATTTCAAGACGAATTCCGTCAAAAACAAATTTTAAAATTTCTCCGCCAAAAAAATTGTTTAAATTTCGTAAAATGAAGACCCCTTAAAATTAGTGATCGGCAAAACCGAAAATCCGGGATCCAAGGATTACAAAAAAGACCCACGCGGGATCCCGGCGCTGAGATGCCGTTTAAAAGTGCCGTCCCGGTTCAGTCCCGGTATTCCTGATAAAAACCCGGAATACGGGTCGGGATCCCGTTTCAGGTCTTAACTCGGGAAACTCGGTCAATTTTAGTTCCCGAAATTATTAAAAATCCTCACGCCTCGTCATGCAAAAAAAAACATTTCATTTAGGCCAGTGATTTTCAAATATTTTAGATGGATTTGGGGGGGGGGGAAAGGGGGAGTTAATTAACTAATTAATATTAGCATTAACTAATTAATATTAGCATTAAATAATCACTAATCACTTCTAGGCCGCTTAACCACCAGCAGATTTACAAAAACGCGAAACAACATCAATCAAAACAATTTTTGTTATTGACAAAGCCAATAAAACAAACAAACACAATTTTTAAAATGCGCGTCTTGGAGGAGACTTTTTGCCCCCGGGCGATTGGTTGCGGTTACAAAATTTGTTCCAAAAAATTTGCTTAAAAACTTTATGGAACCGACGATAATTTTAATGACACGCACAGCAAGCGCATTCCTTTCCCGTCGTCCCCCGCAGCGTTTTTAGCAAAAAAAAAACAAACAAAAAAAACATAACGCATCAAAAAGGGAGAAAAGTACAAAAACATATAATAATCTCTCTCTCACATCCCGTCAATATATTTATTCCACCTTTTAAAATGCAATTTTGCTAATTTAGTCTCTCTCTCAGAACCTCCCCATTAGTGTGTCTCTCTGGTTGATTTTCGGGGGACCAAAAAGCCTTTAAAAATGACAACAAAACAAAAAATGAAAATTAAAAAATTTTGAGTTCCGATCGGAACTGATCAGTGATCACCACTCTCTCTCTAATCAACTTACTGCTCCCAGACTTGTTTAGAGGCGCCGTATCATCGTTTTTTTCCCTCAGAAGCCCCCAAAACAGGTAACAACTTTGGTACCCCCCCCCCTCCCCCTCCCCTCATCATTCCAATCCCAAAAAAGCGCCATCGACACGAACACATATGTACACATAACAGGGATTGTGTATATCGTATCGTATCGTAATCGTAAATATCGTAATTTAGAGCCATATCGTGTATCGTAAAAAAAATCATATCGTATTTTTTGGTGTATCGTAAATATCGTGTATCGTATTTTGAGGAGACGATATCGACATTCCTAATATGTACATTAACTCTAGGAGAAGGACAAAACTCAGATTTTTGGGGGAAAAAGACGAAAATCAAAGCAATTTTGCCGGTCCCAATTGAACGCCGGAAATTTCGGTCCCGGGAAAATTCTAATTCCGCCATTTTGTTGGTGGTCTCTTACTTAAATTAGCCACAAATTTATAGGGGGATGCTCGAGACTTGAAATTTACCGAGAATCGAGACCGAGACCCAAAAAACCCGAGAAATTTCTCGACTCAAGAACCGAGACTCTCGAGCATCGCTACCAGAAATTCGGTCCCGGAAAAATTCTAATTCCGCCATTCTGCTGGTCTCTTACTTTAATTAGCCACAAACTTATAGGGGGATGCTCAAGACTTGAAATTTATCGAGAATCAAGACCGAGACCCAAAAAACCCGAGAAATTCCTCGACTCAAGAACCGAGACTCTCGAGCATCCCTACGAATTAATCAATTAATTGAAGGAGAAGGAGGACAAAACTCAGATTTTTTGGGGGGAAAAAAGACGAAAGTCAAAGAAAGCAATTTTCAACGGTCCCAATTGAACGCCGGAAATTTCGGTCCCGGAAAAGATTCCAATTCCGCCATTCTGGTCTCGTACTCTAATTAACCATCAATTAGGTAATTAATTGAACTCGGGTGTGCTCGTTCAAAAACAAATTTCTGGAACTTAAGCGGGGGTTTAACGTTTCCAATATACGCACATTGTCATCATTTTTTCATCAAATTATAGTAACAAAATTTAGAAACATCGCAAATGTAACAAACACTTTTCTCTTCAATTTTTTTTTTGTTTTAAATTTTTCGTCAAATTTTCTGTCTGTTTTTTTCGCCGCTATCTCCCCCCCCCAAAAAAAATTCTCCACACACCATACATAAAATAATACATACATAGCAGTCCACATAGTCAATCGCCTTCCGCGAAAAATAAGTGCACTATAATATATGTGTATGTGCATCACATTCATCGATCCGTTTTTTGTCCCCTATGGCACCGCGATCTCTTTCATTGATCGAGGATGCCTGGGGGGGGGGAGGGGATGGGCGCTGCTGGGGGTGGCGGTGGTTGGTGGTGGGAGGGCGCGCTTGGGGGGGGGCAGGGGGAGGCGGCGGAAACGAGGGATTGGAAATGCTTGGAATGAGCAGGGGGCACATTGGGGGGAGGGGGGGGGGAGGGTGAGGGAGGGTTGAGGGGAGGAGGGGGCGGGTGAGGACAGACTGAGGAGAAATGTGGGGGGATGGGGGGGGGGGAGCAGGAATTTCGGTAACGCCACTAATGGGGAAGGGGGAGGGAAAGGGAGGGACACAACAACAACAACCACCAGCACAGCACCGAGACGAATTGCTGGACGGCGAGAACGACGACGAACGATTCCCCCCCCCCCCCCCCCCCCCCCCCCCCTCCCGCCCCCCGAATAGAGCAGCAGAAGGCAGAAGCAGCAGCAGCAGCACAGACACATTACGATGGAAGGGGGAGGGTGCTGCGAAATAGTGGGCAGAACGAGGAGAGTGCACAGACGGTGCAAGGAAGGCGGAAAATAGTGCGCTTCCAAGCAGGGACAGTGCCGCAGACAGTGAAGCAGAGAGGTGACGGCGATCTTCACCTCCAATTCTACCTCCTCCCCCTCCCCCCCCCCCTCGCTTTTGCCCGCCCCCTCCTCACTCAGTCGCATTGCTGCTGTTCATTCAGCCCCTGAGGGGAGGGGGGGGGGGGGGGGGGGGGACGACGCGTGCGGGGGGCAAGCATCAGCAGACTCGCAGCAGCAGTAGCAGTGGTGGTGGTGGTAGCAGGAGCAGCTGCTGCTGCTGCTGCTGCTGCTGTTGACGATGAAAGTGGTGGTGGTGTGCCCCCGTCCGTCCACAATACTCCTTAACCCAACAACCGACGGACCCCACTCACCCATCGTCATCTGCCCCCCCCCCGCCCTCCCCCCCCCCCCACCCAACCAAACACCATTTGGTGGTCGTCCTTGTCCATCCATCGGTCCACCCCCCCCCCCCCTTATACTTTATTCATCCATCCATCGTCCATCACCACCACCAATCTCTCATCCCTCCCCACCCATACCACCTCACTCCCCCCCCCACCCCCCCAGCGGACAATAATATATATAAAAATGGGTTGTGCGCCGTAGGGGAAGAAGGGATGGGTGGGGGGGGGGGGGGGGTAAGAAAATACTGAAATAACAGAAGCAGCAGCAGCGACGGCAGTAGCAGCAACGGAGCCGAGCCAATTCAATGAATTGGACGACGCACGGTTGGTCATCATCATCGACAAACAACGACGACGACGACGAAGGGGGAGGTAAAGACGGACGATGATGGAAGAGGAAGCGAAAGCGGAACACTGAAGGCGCGGCGCGGCGAACGTCATGCTCAAAATGGTGGGGGGGGGGGAAGGGGGGGGGCGATCGTCGGTCGGTCGACCAATCTTCCCCCCCCCCCCCCCGCCGCCACCGTTCAACCCGCCGGGGGAACAGCGACAGAATGATTCCAAATGAACACAATAATGAGCCAGCAGCAGCAGCAGCAGCAGCAGCGGCGCTGCACTGTTTCCAAAGAAGGGTTAACTAACACACCGAAGCAGCAACGATCGCGACCAGCGATCACCTCCCCCCCCCCCCCTCCCCCCCCCCGCTCCTTTTGTTTCTCTTATTTGTTCATCGTTTACCGCCCTCCCTCCCCCCCCCCCCCTCCCATTCATCCCCTACGGCGCTGTCTTCCCCCCCCCCCCCCTCAACCGCCTTCGATCGATTGATTTGATTATTTCTCCGTTCTCCCCCCCCCCGCATCCCTCAAAAATCATCGCCGATTTTCGTCGTTCGCCCCCCCCTCCTCCCCCCTCTTCCGACTTTTGCTATCATTACACACACAACACATCCCCATCCTAACCTCACCGCCAAACTCATTATAACCCGTCGTCAACCAACCAACCAACCGACGTGTGTCGCGGGCTTTTTGACAAATCGGTGGTGGCGAAAGATGAGGCAGGAAGAGAAAGGGTTGGGGTGGGGGGGGGGGGATGGAACGAGTAATTTTGATGATGTGATGATAATTGGGTGTGATGAACGGGAAGACGACGAAACGACGCCGGAGGGGAGGGAGGGGAAGGGGGGGGGGGAGGGGATGAATTGCACACATCAAAACGAAATGCGATGATCAAATTGCTTCTCGAGAATGAACAAAAACGAACGAACACGACCGACCGACACGCGAGAAGAGTGGTGAGTGTGTGTGCTTCTTTTTTTTGGTTGGAAAAATGAATAAGTAACGGGGGGGGGGGGGAACGAACGCCAGAAGAGATGGAGAAGAAAAGAATGAACTGCTTGCTGCTGTGCTGGCGGCGGGACGATGAAAGCAACAGTTGTGCGGGGGGGGGCATCGCCGGGGGGGGGGGAAGATGGGGTGACGAGAAAAAGAACAAAAAACGCACGACCGTGCATAAGATGAAGATGATGATGATGAATATGGTGAGTTAGAGCACCGAATCCCGATCGGATCAACGGGTGGACAAAAATGAATGAACCGTTCCTTTTGATCAAAAATTAATTGAACGATGATGACGAAGCACCGGAGGGAGGGGGGGGGGGAGAGGATGAACGGCGGGAGCTTATAATTGGATGTGATGATGGATTGTGGGGAACAAAACACCACCAAAATGTGAATGATCAAAATCGGGTTGATGTTGTTGGTGTTGGTGTTGAACGGGGGGGGGGGGGGGGCGCAACGGCTTTTTATGGTGGACTGGTGGACGGATGTGTGTAATCAATGGCATATCCGGGTTTAAGCGCCGCTTTTAGACCCCGGGCTTTTTATTTTACAATGTTTTAGTGCTTATTTATTAGGGCTGTTCGAGAGTCTCGATCTCGGGTCTCGAACCGAGAAATTTCTCGGTCTTTTTGGGTCTCGATCTCGAGTCTCGGGGTCATTTCTCGGTCTCGATCTCGAGTCTCGGGGTCATTTCTCGGTCTCGAGTCTCGGTGCCATTTCTCGGTCTCGACTCTCGAGTCTCGGTAAATTTCAAGTCTCAAACAGCCCTATTATTTATCATAAAGAGGGCGGATTTTTAGGGGTTAACCTAGGGTAGGACGGGACCGGGACTTTTGGAAACACCGGTACCGGGACTAAATTTGGTAAACCGGGACTACTGGACAAAAACAAGAAGAAAAAAATGCTTGGTAAAAACCCGTGACCATTATAAGGGGATTTTAAAGGAAAATTTGAAAAACCGGGACCAAAATTTCAGTACCAAACTGGGAAAAATTGATCATTTCAGTACTGGTCCCGGTCCCGTCCTACCCCAGTTTAACCTATTTTTTCATTTTGCGAACAGGGTTTGTCGAGAGAAGCCCAGAAATTGCATTTATTTTGAATTAGAGCGACTTTTTAGTCCCTAAAAATCCCCATTTTGGCCTTTTTGAGAATAAATCCCCTATTTCGCCGTTTTTGCCTTTTTATTCCCTATGTGGCACTTTTTGCCAAAATTTTAAGAAAGCAATATTTTAGGCATTTTTCCAAAAATTTCTTAAGAAAAATGCAATAAAAACGAAAAATATACCCCTAAAAGTCAAATAAAACCGGACAGTTTGAGGGTTTTATTTTATCATGAATTTAACAAAAATAAAACAATTTTATTCGTAATAATTAAAAAAAATTGTGATATTTTATGGTGCAAAAATAAAAGAATTTGTGCATTTTCGGACAGGCGATTTTTAGCCTCAAATTATTACCGATTAAAAGGCGCGCGCTTTCAGCTGAAGTAGCGGGGCCAAAAGGCATGGAATCTTTGGGATTCCTCTTTTTATAAATTATAATTAACATTTTTTGAGGGCTGGGGTCCCCAAAAAATTTTACTAATTGGTTTTTTAGGTGGGGAAAATGTTTAAAATTGTGTTTGTTTTGTTAGCAAATCGCATAACGTTTTTGAAAATTTGACCCAAAAATTGGCAAACTTAATTTAGTCTTTTCACTTTTCATGGCAAAAGTGAAAGGGGTCAAAAGGGTGAAAACTATGAACAGCCCTGATTTATAAGCATTAAAAGTCGGTCACTCTAATTTTAAAAAGTTTCGGGGAAAATGCCCAAAATAAATGGCATTTTTATAGATCAATGCTCGAGACAAATCTGAAAATATGGACAAATAGGAACTCATTTTCTTGGAAAACACACCACAAAGTTCATTTTGATTTAATCATGCAAAGAACATTTTTAATTTTAACCATTCAAAGAAACTTTTTTGATTTTGTTTTGATTTCCAAGAAGAAAAACCGAAACTCTTGAGTTTATTATCACCGGACTGTTGTCGCGTTCTTCAACTGCTCGTCACAGCAAAAGCGCGCCGCGCCATTTCGCTAATGCCATCGGACGGATTTTTCGTTGTTCCTTAACCCCCCCCCCCCCCCGGCGCCCGCTGTGCCATCGATCGGTCGGTTGGGGATAAGAAATGATGGCACACAATCCGCTTTTGGCCCTTCCTTCGCGAGTGCCTGCCGTCGAAGGTCGGATCATCCGTCGGGAAATGACGTGGAATGACAAATTTGTATGCAGATTTAATTTTATCTTTTGGGACCCCAAGACACAAAATTTCCTTTCCGAAAAAATTACAAAAAAAATTAATTTTCAGCGATTTTGTAACAAAATGTTGTAAATCAACAACCACATTTTTAACCAGGAATGAGAGGAAATCTGTTTTGAAAAAACGGAAAACATTTTTTTTGTTTAACGGTAAACCTAAACGAACAAAAAGTCACAAAGCATTCAAGTACTGTACTTTTGCCATTCAAGTACACAGCGGCTCAAAAAACGAGATGTGTGCCAATAAATAGAGAGTGCGAGAGAATTAAACAAATTTCATTTCTTTCTCTAACTTTCTCTCGTTTGGCGTTCTCTCTCAACTTTTTTAACAATTAAAAAAGCATCACAAATTCCGATACTCATAACTTTTGTTCTATACTTCATATCCATTTCAAACTTTCGCCATCCCTAGAAAACAAAATAAGGAAAAGCATAATAGGTCGTTTAGATGGGAAAATAGGTAGTTTCACGATAAAATTTCGCTCAGAAAGATCAAATAAATGGAATTTGTGTTTTTTACAGCTTTTATGGCTTAAAGAAAATTATTGTGCAAGAATAATTGTTCGAAATTTAGTACCATTCGAAAGCTCTTGATTTGTAGAAGCTATTTGTAAGCAAGAGCTAAGCGATTGGATAGCTCTCAAGAAGGTTGTACCCAGAAATGCTAAATCGACGAAATAGTGTACAAAAGTGAGAGGAACGGTTAGACACACCAGAGTAACGAGAGAGAACGTGTAACACTGGGGGTGCATCCCTGCAGTAGTATGCAACCCATAGAACTATTGCATTATCTTTAATTTAAATCTTTTCCGAACTAAAGCCCCAAAATTGAGCCGCTGTGAGTACGTATGGGAGGATTTTAATTACCGGGTATTGCCCCCTTAGCATGCCACAAGTACATACACACTTTTATCGTTATTAATTAACTTGCAATTAAATTAATTTAAAAAAAAGAAGCAGAAACAGAAATCGAAGAGTTGCGACCGTTACGCTTCTTCCTCCTCTCTTCCGTTTTGTTGCTTCTCTCCGTCCTGTCCATCATTTGCTGTGCCATTTGCCGCCGCCTCCTCCTCTTCAGTATTTGGCATCGTTTCGTGGCGCTCCTCTTCTCTTCCTTCCTCAACGTCCTCCTGCTCCTCCTTTTGTTCATCTTCTTTCACTTCCTTCCCATCCAGCGCCTCCTCTTCCTCCTCCACCTCCGCCGCCTCCTCCTCCTCTTCCTCTCTTTCTTTTTCCTCCGTTTTCAGCACTTCTTTTCCTTCATCTTCCATCTGTTCTTGTTGTGTCTCTTCCTTCTTTACTCCTTCAACAGATTCTTTTTCCTCCCCCTCCTCCTGTGCCGGACTTTTGCTGGTGATCAACTCGGCCAACACCGGATTTGCGCGTCGATCGGCTTCTAAATATAGCACAAATCGATGTTTTTATAGACCAAAAAAAAAGAAAACATTTTTTGCCTTCTTTTCTCTCCCAATTTTTACTGTTTTCTAAAAATCTTAAAGATGTACAATATTATCTCGACTCAAAACTTTTCCAAAATGACTTCTTTAAATACCTAAATAAAAAATTGGACGATTCTTTACGCGTCTTTTGTTTTATTTATTTCGCTAAATTTAATCAATTTGATTAAAGCCTTGTTGTCTGATGATCGCTAGCCCCAACTCACCCAATTTAGCCTGGATTGCCGCCTGTTTTGTCTGGAATTGGTCCCACGCATTCAGCAGTTGCTCCTTGTACTGCTCGGTCAGCTCATCGCATCGCTGCTGGTCCACTCGCGGCCGCTCCTCGCACACCTTCTTCAGCGTTCCCTGTCATAATGGGATGCTGTTTAAAACTAGGATGTTAGTTTAGAAAGATTTATTCCTTGTACTGCTCGGTCAGCTCATTTTTTAACCAATTTGTCAAAAATCGCTCTTCTTAAAAGTGTACAAAATATTGCATCCAAAACAATATTCGTACTATAAAGCAGGATTTGATTCATAAAAATGGAAAGGCTTTTTAATGAATTAAATTAAAAAATAAAATTGGGGCCCAGAATTTGAATAGGGTCAGGGTAAAGAGCAAAAAAAAGAAAAAAAATAAGAAACCGGCTATGGAAAGTATTGTGTTAATTCTTTCTTCTTTTTTTTTTGCCTGGTACGCCTCCGAGTCGCGTTGGATGGCCCGCTTTCGTTGGCTGAACAGCTCGTCCATGCGAGCCAACTCGTCGTTTGACTTCACCTGGTGCTGCTCCAATGACATGCGCTGACGCCGAAAGTGGTCAATGCGTTGTTGGGGCACAAAGCTGCGCGGGTCAGGCAAATAGGCGGGCGAGAACAGCTCGGCCATCAGCCGGTTGTTTCTGTCTGAAACAACACAAAAAGGATAGTAAAGAATAGGCAAAATGTTAGCCCCGGGTGGGACTCGAACCCACGTCCTCCACCCAATCCGTGGGCAGCTCTTCCAACTGAGCTACCGGGGCGACCCATTAGCCTTCTTCTTTATGGATGATCTTTTTCCCCCGCCATAGGCGTTTTAAGCGTTCCAACCAGCGGAACACTCAAATCCTTACAGGATTAAAAAGTAGGGTTGAGCGGGACCGGGACTTTTGGGAAAACCGGGATCGGGACTAATTAGTCCCGGTCAAAAAAACCGGGACTACTGGACAAAAAAACACGTTTTGGAAAAAACCGGGACCATTTTTACTGGAGCTTGAAAAAAACCGGGACTAAATTTCAGTCCCAGAAAAGACATTTCAGTACTGGTCCCGGTCCCGCTCAACCCTAGATTAAAGAATAGAGGCCAAAATTTTTGGTATCGGAACAAATTTCGCTTACCAAAATTTAAAAATGATTTTTCCCAACTCCAGGACTGAATGGACGAGTTCTAACTAGGTCGTATCATAATTAGTGTCGCTTTTTGGGCTCCGTACAACTTTCTTTAAAGCGGTTCAAAAATTCTGATTTTTCTATATGCAATACTTCTATCTGAGTAGAGCATTTTGTTAGGTAAACGGATTCTGTAGGCTTTTATAGCGTCAAGATAAAAATTCTCGAGTCCGATTAGGTTAAAATTTTTGAAACCGGTTCCAAAAATGGATGACGGACGCGTTCTTGAGTTGTATTTGGTCCGGTCTTTACGGTGCAGGGTTTCGGGTGGCGGAACAGCTCGTCCCCCCCCCCCCCCCCCCAAAAAATTATAAGCAAAAGAAAAGGGAAAATAAATTAAGAAATGCCTTACATTTGTACAGAAACCATTTTATTAGCTTTAGTTTGTCGGATAAATGTGTCAGCATTGTTAATGGTTCGCGGGGGGGGGGGGGGGGAACGATTCGGCGGGGAATGGCGGGGGGGGGGGGGAATGAAGCAGGGCCGTAGCCAGAAAATTTTTTTGGGAGGGGGAATTTGAACCATCTGAGCGCGGCGCTAAATGGCTTTCCCATTTGAGCGCCAAGGTATTTTATTTTAAGAAAATTTCAAAAAGGCAATTTTTTTTTGATTTTTGATGGCAATTTGTTAAAAAAAGTTTAAAAAATTGGTCAAAAAATTGTAAAAGTGAAAAACAAAAGCCCCCCCCCCCCCTCAATTCGATTCATAGGGGTGCATTTTTTTGTTGCTTTTATTGCATTTTTGTTAAACAATTTTTCAACAGAATGTTCGATTTTAGGGATGCATTTTTGGTTTTTATTATTCTTAAACACTTTTTCTGGTGGGCTTTTTTAGAATTTTTAATTGTTGTTTAAAAAATCAACCAAAAATTCGATATTTTTCCGATTTTCGAAATTTTCAAAAATACGAGTTGAAAAAGTCTGCTTTACTTTCTGGTAAAAATTGTACAAAACTTGCCATATCGGATGGCTGCCAAGCGCTTGCCGGCCAACTCGAACGGGTCCTCCTCGTCGATGGGCTGCATGAACACGCCGGTGACCGCTTCTGACGCCGCTTTTCGACCACTTCCGCCGCCTTTCTCCTGAAGATGGGGGGGGGGGGGTCTTTGAAACAAAAAAAAAATAAAATTCGAGTAAAAAGAGTTCAAATTACATCCAACCATTTTGTGTAAATATAATGAAAAATCAAGATTTTGCTTTTCGATTTGCCAATCCAGAGTCGAAAACACATGGATTCTGGATCTGGAGTCCAGGAAAATCCAGGTCTGGACCCAGGTCCAGTCCGGGCTCTACTATTTTTTTAAGGTCGAACCCCAAATCAAATTTTACTTAAAAACATTTTCCAAAAAAATGATTGATAGAGTCAAATTTCCCAAAAAATGAAAATTCCAAAATTGCTAAATTAAAATGTTTCTTAGCCCTGCCTGATGCTGTTGATGCGCACTTTTGACACGATTTTTGGCGGCCATATACTGGGCATAGGCCACGTTGTACTGCTTCATCGCCTTCTCGTATTCAATCTGAAACAAATGCGAAAAAATAAATAGTAAAAATTTTAGCATTGAAATTTTCCCAATTGTAAAACTAAACTATTTTATTCAAAAATTTGCAACTCTTTCACGAAATGTTCCAAAAACAGGAAATTTCTCATTTTGAGAAGGTACATTTTCAAAGTGTTCCTTTTGGAATTGAAAATAATTTCTCAGATTAACAGTTGAACTGGACGGGATTTTGAGTCTGATCAGCGTTTTGGCCATTTTTAATGCAAAAAAATTATTTTTAAAAAATGTCAAAACCTTTTCCTGCTCATATTCCTGGGTGAAAACGCTTTTTTCTGCTGGAGGTGTGCCATTCCACAGCTGTCCGATGAGTTTGCCGAGCTCCCACAACGGCACGTCGGGCTTTTCCGCCCGAACTTTGGGCCACATTTTCTTGCTGAAACGCATGTACGGCACGAGGGGCCTGAATTTTTTTTTTTTTTTGAAAAAAATTTGAATTGAATTGCATTTGGTTTTACCTGTCAGGAATTTTGGGAGGGCGCATGGCATCCTAAAATCAAACAAAAATTACCCGAAGAATTTGCCCGGAAAATCAAAAAAGTCGGATTCTTAGGGGTGTATTTTTTTGAAAATCAAAAAAGTCGAGGGGTGAACTTTTTTGAAAATCAGAAAAATTGCAGGGTTCTGTTTTTTTTTTATGAATTTTATAATGCGTTTGTCGAAAAATACAATGAGGATGGGGGGCAGCTACGGCCCCGTTGACAGACAAAAAAGAAATCAAAAAATGTCCGCTTGGCCCTTTTTGGGTTTCCCCAAAAAAAAACCCCTCCCGGTTCAAGTCGACTTTCCGAACCCCTAGCCCGCATAACAACAGAAGTCCTTGTCAACCTGTTGAGAAGAGCGGTGTGAAGAAGTCGGTCGGTACATAACGACTGCAATTAGTATAAAAATGTCTAAATTTTACTTTAAAACAAAATTTAATGTATCACAAATACAATAAATTGGTAAAAAATTTTAATATAATAAAACAATCTATATATAAAAAGTTGAATGTGTGTTTGTTTGTTTGTTTGTCCTGACGTGGTTGGGGAGTTGAATTAGCGGGGAAATTTCGCGTAAAAATAAATGTTTGAATTTCAGTACTGAAAATGGATTAAGGAGTGAAGAAGGTTAGACGAGAGAAGCGAAAGAAATAGTGTGGCAAGTGAAGAGACTTTTGCCGAATGAAACAGAGATTGGGAATTCGTAAAGAAAAAATAAGTTGGTCAGCCAGTCGATTCTGTTGTTTAGTGGATAAACACGTTGCCTTACTTGGTGAATGTGTCGGTTCGATTCCCGAATGTAAAACTATGTTTTCAATACATTTATTTATTAAAAAACAAAGTAATAAAAATGTTTTTAGGCAAAAATGACTTTTTTTTAAAAACTTTTTAACAAAGTTAAAAGAGAAAACCAGTGCAAAAAAAAAGATGAACGGAAGGAAGGAGGAAAAAGAGAGGAAGGGAGGATAGGAAATGGGAAGGCGTGGGAAGGAAAGAGAGAAAAGGAAGGGAGGAAAGGAGGGGAGGGGGGGGGGGAAAGGAATAGAAAGACCTGAAGGGAGGAAAAGAAGTGAGAAAGAGGAAGGCGGGAAGGCAGGGATGAAAGGAAGGGATGAAAAGAAGGCAGGAAAGTACCAAAAAGTCAAAATGCCAAGGGGAAAAGCCAAAAGCGGGAAAACACAAAGAGAGTGAAGAGTCCCAAAGGCGAAAATGAGTGCCATAAGATGAATTGCCAGCCATAAGGAAAAATGCTCAAAAGAGAGAAAGTGCAAATCCCCTAAGGAAAAATGCCAAGAAAGAATAAGTGAAAATCCATAAAGAAAGTCCCCCAAGGGAAAATACCAAGAAAGAAAGTGCCATAAGGGAAATTGCGGTAGGGGACGACTGAGTCTGGCCAACTGAGTCTGGGCCAACTGAGTCTGGCCGACTGAGTCTGGTGGCCAACTGAGTCTGGTTGGCAGGAAAAAAGTTTTTGAGCGGCATAAAAATTAAAATTCAAGCAACTTATTCGAAAAATATATAACTTTCTTAAACAAAAATTAAAGCAAACAGACATTAACATATTCAACAACAAAAACTAATAAAACAATCATTGATTCATTCTTCATGTGATAATTTTTGGATTTTCGGCAAGAAAATCGGTTATTCTTTCAGGGTTTTGATTCTGCATGGCATATTGATGGTCGCCCAAAAAATGATACCTGGGGTTCCTTAGGCTTAGGCCTATGCCACTGGCTTGGGGTTTGTTAGGCTTAGGCCTAAGCCTATTAATGTAAAAACGGATAACAAATAGAAATTTTTCAAAAAATCATAAATGTTTAAATGTCAAATGATAAATCTGATGTCATATTCGTGATTGCCGTTCTCAATAACCCCGGTGTACTTCTCAGAATTACATAAAACTGATTTAAAAAAAAAAATTCGGGGACCTATATAAGAAACCATTACCATTTTTTGTTTAAGAAAAATTTTTTTTTTTAGTATATGTTTCATGTTTTTTTATTTTACAAAATTTAAGTTCAAAACTTTTTTCCTGCCAACCAGACTCAGTTGGCCAGACTCAGTTGGCCACCACCAGACTCAGTCGGCCAGACTCAGTTGGGCCAGACTCAGTTGGCCAGACTCAGTTGGGCCGTCCCCGGGAAATTGCCATCAAGAAAGTGCCTTAAGGGAAAATACCAGAAAGAAAGCCTCCTAAGGGAAAATGGGGAAATTGTTACAAAGAAAGTGCCTTAAGGGAAAATGCCAGAAAGAAAGTCCCTTAAGGGAAATTGCCACAAAGAAAGTGCCTTAAGGGAAAATGCCAAGAAAGAAAGTGCCCACCCAAAGAGAAAATGCCAAGAAAGTGCTCTAAGGAAAAATGCCAAGAAAGAAAGTGCCAACCCAAAGAGAAAATGCCAAGAAAAAAGTGCCTACCCAAAAAGAAAATGCCAAGAAAGAAAGTGCCCTAAGGGAAATTGCCACAAAGAAAGTGCCTTAAGGGAAAATCCAAGAAATGCCAAGAAAGAAAGTCCCCTAAGGGAAAATGCCAAGAAAGTGCTCTAAGAGGAAAGTGCCTACCCAAAGAGAAAATGCCAATGAAGAAAGTGCCTACCCTAAGGGAAAATGTCAAGAAAAGAAAGTCCCCCAAGAGAAAATGCCAAGAAAAAAAGTGCCCTAAAGGAAAATGCCAAGAAAGAAAGTGCCCTAAGGGAAAATGCCAAGAAAGAACGTGCCATAAAGGGAAATGCCAGAAAAAAAGTCCCCTAAGGGAAATGCCAGATAAAAGGTCCCCTAAGGGAAAATGGCGGAAGTGCTCAAGGGAAAATGCCAAGAAAGAACGTGGCCTAAGGGAAAATGCCATAAAGAAAGTGCCTACCCTAAGGGAAAATGCCAAAAAAGAAAAAGGGAAATGCCAAGAAAGTACTCTGAGGAAAAATGCCAAGAAAGAATGTGCCCTAAGGGAAAATGCCAGAAAGAAAGTGTCTACCCTAAGGGAAATGTCAAGAAAAGAAAGTCCCCCAAGGGAAAATGCCAAAAAAGAACCTGCCATAAAGAAATGCCAGAAAGATCTTAAGGGCAAATGCAAGAATAAGCTACTATAAATCGAATCTGTTCATAACATATCCGTACTTCTAGCGGTTGGTGCGCCGTTAGGCGCACCTAAACCGCTAGTTGATACAAAAATTACAATTTATCAATTCAACTAATCATGAACAGTTCCACAAGTTAATGGTAATCGCGTTTCAATTCTTTTTCCCACTTTGAAAGTTTTAATGGCAATTTTTAATCAATTGAAACGCAAGTTTCCCCAAAATTCACAAAACCACAAGGGGGACCCTTTGGTGTCCGTACGTTTTGCCAACTGTACATTTTGCCAATCCAGCAAAAATGGTACTTTTTGCCAACTCATCGATCAATTTCGAAGCCGGACCCGAATTCAAAGGTTTTTCGATTTCAAAAATTTTCGGAATCGTTTGGTCAAAAAATCAAAAACATGCTCAAAATCATCCAAAAAACGTGAAGTTGGCAAAACTACCGCTCCTCCTTTTACCCTTCTATATGAAAAATGTCCGGGTACCTGGATAGGTATACCCGTACCGCTCCTCCTTTTACCCTTCTATATGAAAAATGTCCGGGTACCTGGATAGGTATACCCGGTAGTGTTATCGGACCCTTAAGGTCAAAATTTGTGGGAAAAATTTTTTTTTTATTCTAAATTGTCTGAAAGCGATTACGAATTCGTCAATAGAAAATAAAAATTGAAAGAACTTCGGAGAGCTTTCGGAATGGCTTTTAGAATTCGGTTATGTTTGACGTCACTTTTGGACTAACGCAAAAAAAATGCTAATATTTCAGAAATTTCCCAAATGTTTTTGGCTCGTCCCCTGCTGACGGGTGTGATGTTGTGCCGTCCTTCGTCCGCTCCGCTGTGCCGTGCCTCCACATCGTCCGCCCGGCACTTTTGCCTTTTTGGGCGCCGTCTGACGCGTTCTGAAATGAAAGAGCCGGTGCGTGAACAGCTCCAAAATGTGCTGTCAAAGAACAAAGAGGGCAAAGAGCCGCCACGCGCCGACACAATTCCGCCAAGGCCACTGCGCCAAATGCTCATCAAAAGCGGCTGTTTCTATTTTATGGTTAATTTTTTGGCATTTTTCTCAACAGAAAAATTTTTATAAAAAATTTTGGGGGTAGGGCATTCCTAGGCCTGGTTTAAAAGACAACGACGCAGCCAGATTTGGTGTCTTTTAAAGAAATTAGAAAAAAATTTTTAGGAAATTTTAAGAATTTCCTAAGAAAGTATGCCTAAGATTGTAAATTTCTTCATTTTTGCAGACAAACACTTTGTTCTTCACGGCGGCACTTATGTACGATCACAAAACTGCCCAGTACACATTTCAGTGGGCGGCCGATAAGGTCGGTCAGGTGATTACCAGTCACCCGCAACTGAACGCGTTGGACCTGCGCACGGCAGCCACCAATCTGGTCTGGGCACTGATCGGCGCCAATGTGGCGGTGTTTTTGCTTTGGAAAGTGCCAGCACTGAAGCCCACAATGTGCCGCTACTTCACCAGCAGTGTGGCGTCCAGTATGTGCCATGGATTGAATTTCTCGTGATTTTTTTTTTTCTGAAATTTTCTCCCCCCCAAAAAAACAAACGAAAATCCAGAAATTTTTGTTCTTGGATCATTAAGATTTTTGATTTAAATTTCAGAAAGCCTTTACCTGCCAATGTTTCTGTCAATGTTCTCGCACCGGGGCCCCTTACATTTGTTTATCAACATGTACGTGTTGAAAAACTTTGCCATTGCTGCGATTGGACTGCTCGGCCCGGCCCAGGTACAATTTTTTTTTGCGTAAAAACTGCAAAAAAAAGGGGGCCGATTTTTTAAATTTTTTGGTCGAACATCTCTTAACAAATCGAGTCAAAAATTCGAAATTTATGCAAAAAAAAATTTGCATTTTTGAAAATTTCTTAACAAAAATAGAGTAAAAACGGAAAACAAACCCCCTAAAAACAAACTTTTTTTTTAGAAAAATTGCTTAACAAAAATGCAATAAAAAGTACACGCCTAAGACCCCCCCCCCCCTACGGGCTGGGATCAAGGATAGAAGCCGACGCCTTAAAAAAATTTTGGGATTCGGAAGTTTTAAATTTTTTTTCTCTTAAATATATAGCCTTGACTTGGATACGAACGAAAACACTAATACATTAAAACATTACTTTTAATTCAAAAATTCAGGAAACCGAAAATATTTATGTTTTTATTCAAATTGTCATTTTGTTTTGCATAAAGTGTATAAAACTTCCGAAAAGTTCCGGCGCCCTGACCCCGCAAATTTAGGTCATTTTTCGGGGGATTTCCCCGACCCCGGCACTTCTAGCCAGGGCAAGGAATTTTCAAAAAAGCAAAATTTTTTTTTGCTTTTGATGGCAATTTGTTTAAAAATTGGTCAAAAAATTGTAAAAGTGAAAAACAAAAGGGTCCCTCCCCCCTCTTGTTTTTTTTTTGTCAAATTTCATTTTGGGGGGGGGGGGGGGGAATTCCCTCCCCCCCCCCTTCCTCCCCCTGGTTACGGCCCTGATTCTAGCCCCCCTAACCCCATCGGTTGATGCTCCCGAGGAATTTGTTTGTTTTACGTATTTGAAAATTTTGGATGAAGAAATAATTAAATTTTTTTTTTCAAAATTTTAATTTTGACAGTTCATGGCAATGTTTTTGAGTGGCGGCATGTTCGGTGGACTGCTTTCGCTGTGGCATAAGGCGTTCATGGCCTCAGCAATTCCGTCGTTTGGCGCTAGTGGGGCAATTTGCGCGGTCATCGGTTACGTTTGTTCCAAGTTTCCGGACCAGCCAGTGCGCTTCATCTTTTTGCCGATGTTTTCATTTTCTGCTAAATGTGTGTGTTATAGCCAATACGTTTAAAACTCGGGTTACGAATTGTGCCTTTGGGACAAATTTTTAACCAAAAACTCGGGAACGAATTGTGCCTTTGGGACAAATTTTTAACCAAAAACTCGGGACACGAATTGTGCCTTTGGGACAAATTTTTAACCAAAAACTCGGGACACGAATTGTGCCTTTGGGACAAATTTTTAACCAAAAACTCGGGAACGAATTGTGCCTTTTGGACAAATTTTTAACCAAAAACTCGGGAACAAATTGAATTTGGGACAAATTTTTAACCAAAAACTCGGGAACAAATTGAATTTGGGACAAATTTTTAACCAAAAACTCGTGAACAAATTGAATTTGGGACAAATTTTTAACCAAAAACTCGTGAACAAATTGAATTTGGGACAAATTTTTAACCAAAAACTCGGGAACAAATTGAATTTGGGACAAATTTTTAACCAAAAACTCGTGAACAAATTGAATTTGGGACAAATTTTTAACCAAAAACTCGGGAACAAATTGAATTTGGGACAAATTTTTAACCAAAAACTCGGGAACAAATTGAATTTGGGACAAATTTTTAATCAAACAAAAAAATTTCTTAATTTTTTTGACACTATTTTTGTTTCAAGATGGTCTCTACGGACTGCTGGCATTCGAAACTGTCTGTTTGCTACGTATTTTGCCCCTCCATCGTTTGATATTATTGGGCCACGCCGCGCACATTGGCGGGCTTCTGTTTGGCATGTGAGTTGCTGATGAATTTTTTTGTGCTCATTAGTAGAGCCGAGCTTTTCAGTTTTTAACCTATTTTTTTGCGAGTAGGAAATCACGAGAGAAGCCCAGAAATGGCATTATTTTGAAAAATTTTACAATTAGAGCGACTTTTTAGTCAATATAAATCAATATTTCGCCATTTTTTCATACATTTTTCTTGAGAAAAATGCAATTTTTAGGCATTTTACGAAAGTTTTTGAAGAAATTCAATATTTCAGGCACTTTTCCCAAAATTTCCAAGGAAAAAAACAATAAAAAACGATCTTTGATCATAAAAATCAAAAAAATTTCAAACCAAAAATGCACCTCTAAAAAATGACTTTTTCTTTGACCAAAAGCCAGCACAAAGATCGACATTTTCCTAAAATTTTTTTATTTATATTTTTTATAAAAATTTCCAAAACATGCGAAAAATAGTACATTTTCTATTCGGAGAGAAAAATTAATAAAAAATGACGAATTTTGTAGGTTTTTACTAGGGTGGATCCGGAACCGGTATCCGGGTGTTTTTTGAGCTATCCGGTATCCGGGGGACCCGGATAATATCCGGTTTTGTCCAACCCTAGTTACGCAAAATTTGACTGAATTTGGTCAGTTTTTGCACATTTTTTAATCAATATTTTGGCACTTTTTGGTGGTTTTTGATCAATATTTCGCGGTTTTTAGTCAATATAAATCTCGGCTTTACTCATTAGAAATTGGGCACTTTTTTTCTAAAATTTGATTAACAAAATCAAATACAAAGTTAACTGATTTTTGAAACAGACGGCTTGTTTTTTTTGATCAGATCCATGGAACTGAATTTGGGAATATTTTTGTTTATAATTTTAGGTACTATGCCCATTACGGACAGGTCAGTTTGATGGTAGAAGAATGAAAAAATAATAATTTGTTTTTAATCGATTTTCCCTATTTTTGTATTCAATTTAAATATAGTAAAACAATTTTGGTAATTTTGCAATGAAAAAATTGTTCAGGCGGACTATATGAAAGTTGTTTGGATGCGCTTTGTCGCTTTGCAAATGCGTTTAAACAGGGCGAAGATGAACGTCAACGGGACGAAAAGTGAGGAGGAGGAGGGCACCACCAACGACGGCTTGACGACGCCGAAACAGCAACAACAGAACAACGCATTTAGGTGGGTTGTGATTTATTTTTGTCCAACAAAAAATGTTTTGTGGACAATTTTGCTGATCACATGTGATCGATCGGTGGGTGGCAAGGGCATACGCAGGGGGGGGGGGCCGAAAATTTTTTAAAAAAAGATCAACACACGGGGGACCCTCTTGGTTTCAAAATTAATCATTCTTGGGCCAATTTTCTTAACAAAAGTAATTTTTTTTGGGGGGGGGGGAGAATAATTCGATTCTTGGGGGGTGTATTTTTCCCTTATGTGATCGGTGGGGGGGGGAGGTCCGTGCCATCCTGCAATTTAAAAAAAAATTTTCAGAAAGATCCGTCAACATCTTATTGATGAGCTCAAAACACAGCAGAATGCGACCGACAAGAAACACGAGGACTGGGCGCAAACAATGGCAGAACAAAAAGAGGCGGAAAAGGACCGAATTAGGTAGGTGGAAATTTGAATCTTTGCGTTGATTTTTTTGATTGAATTAACTTTAAATTTGCAAATGATCAAAACATTTTTGTTTGATTAAAGCTCTCCCGTTTTAGACGGAACAGAGAGGCGCGGGAGCGGAGGAAAGAGGCGGCAAAAAGCGGAAGTGTGGATGAAGATGGCGATGATTAAAAATTTTGTTGTTTTTCCTTTAAATTTTAATGATTTTTGCAAAAATTTTGTTTTTTGTTCTTTTTGGTGCTTTAATTTTTAAAAGTGAATCTCTGGAATTTCTTTTTGATATACCATTTCTTTTTTGACTATTTTGGAAAAGCATATTTTGGCACTTTTTGGGAAAAGTTTAAGAATATCGAAAAACTTTGTTTTTTCCTGAAATATCAAGGACTCCTCTCGTTGAGTTTGCCGGTTTTTGCAACCAAAATCTGAGAATTTTTTTCACCTTTTTAAGTTAAGCGAACCTTCGAAATTGGGTCCGGGGTTCGAAATCGATTGAAGTAAAATGTACCCCGTTGTCAAAACGTACGGGCACCTCCAAAATGCCTCCCTCTTTTTGGCTGGTGATCTGAAACAAAAATGCTCATTGGCCTTTCCAAAAAGCACAGAATGAGCATCGGAGCCCTGAGCTTTAAAGCGATTTTCAATCAGTTAAACGATATGTCTCTTCCCCCCCTCCCCCTCCCCCTCCCCCCCCCCCAATTCTCAACATTCTTTCCCAACTATCCCACCACCTTCCATTTCATTCCATCTTCATCCGACAATGTTTTATTCTCAGTTCATCTTTGAATGTAAATGATTGTGATGGGGGACATATACCCCCCCCCCGGGGGACATATACCCCCCCCCCCCGCCCCCGGGGGACATATACCCCCCCCCCCCCCGCCCCGGGGGACATATACCCCTCCCCCCCCCCCCCCCCCCCCGGGGGGGACATATACCCCCCTCCCCCCCCCCCCCCGACCTCTTCGTCCGCTGCAAGAATTATGATGAATCCCTTCCCCCCCCCCTTTTCCCACCTTTAAGGGGGGTATAAAGCTGGCAAAGGTTCGCTCTTCTCCCACCTGCGGCTGACTTTACCCAGCCCCCCCCCCCCCCCCACCGTCCGTCCGTTTGCGATGGGACGTAACAAACCCAAAGGGAAGGCCTTTAGCAGAAGACGGAAAATGGCGGGGGGGGGGGGGGGGTAAGGCGCACAGTGTGAGTCAAACGGGGACAAATCGGCAAAGCCGACCCCCGAGGGGAAGGGGGGGGGGGGAGCTGAGCTCCAATTCCAATCGTTGGGGGGAGTGGGCAATAGGCGGGGGAGGGGGTGGACACTTCCATAAACTTTACACCTTTCATCGCATCAGACCATTTTTACGGAATTTTAAAATGATTCAAAACATCCGAAACGGAAAGTCTTCTGCTAAAGCGTTTTCGTTGTTTTTCTGTTCTTCAGATTTTCATTTTGTCCCCCCCCCCCCCCAATTTTGTTGTCCTACAAAATGTCGTCGAACAACCATCATCGACTCTTCTTCACATTGTTTCTGTTGAGTTTGGCATTTATTTGCCTTTGCCTCGGCATTTGGGTGGAAACTCCGACAGAACGATTTTCCCGTGACACCAACCATTTTCAAAAGTGTGAGTGGCGCTTTTTGTTTGTTTGGGATACCACACCGGTCCCCGAAGGTCGAAAGGGTTTTGAGTGTCGAATGCTTTATAACTTTCTACAACCTAAACCCATTAGGTCAAACATTATACCAAATGAAAGCTTTGGATGAGGAGAAGCAATTAATAAGCAAAAACTAAGCGATCCGATAATTATGAAAAAAGTTATGGCCAGAAAACCTCCAAAAATGGCCATTTTTGGAGTTTTTCATTTTTTTGGCTATAACTTTTTTAAGCATTGTCCAATCACTTAGCTTCAACTTAATGATAACTCTAACTCATCGCAAGCTTTCATTTGAGGCTGCAAAGTGCCAATTCTTTTTCTTTGAAGCGCCAAACAGCGAATGTTACGATCGCCAAGGGGCAGCCCTACAATGCTTGCCGGACTTTGGAAATACGGCATACAATAAGCCGGTGGAAGTGTCACGGAAGGAGTTCACCTGCGGCGTTGTACGTCCCGACCGGTGTGTTGTGCCACAAAAAAATTTGTTTTTGTTGGCATTTTCAAAATGTTTATTTTAAAGGTTTCGTGACCACACTCGCACAAGTGCGCCGTTGGTTTGCGATGCCAGAATTCCGGTACAAAAAAAAATGGATTGAATTTTTTTGTTGTTGTTTGTTTTTGTTTACTTTTCCCTTAAAGACCCAAGCCCATCCTCCGGCACTGTTGACCGACTTCAACGACAAAACAAAAGAGACCTGGTGGCAGTCGATCACGATGGAGCAGGGAGTACAGTACCCAACAACAGTAAACCTGACCCTTCGCTTAGGTATTTGTGCGGGCGGTGGGGACTGAATTGGCACACGCGGGCGGGCGGGCGGGCGGGCGGGCGGGGAATGTGGGGACTGAATTGGCACACCGTTTTTTACTCCCCAAGACAAAGCGTATGAAATCACTTACGTTCGGGTGAACTTTGCCAACCCGCGCCCGGAGAGTTTTGTCATCTACAAAAGGGCCAAAGCCGGCGACGCGTGGAGCGCGTGGCAATATTACAGGTGCGTTCCGCGCCGTTCCGGTTCAGTCTGACCGATTGAGTCTGGCCGTTGAGTCTGACCGATTGTGAGTCTGACCGATTGAGTCTGGAAGGCATACCTAAAAAAGACATTACTAATGTCACATTAGTGCATGAGTAAGTGGATTATATTGGCGCCAAAACACCGCAGGCGTTTACTTTTTGTGCTATCAAACGGCCTCCAGACTCAGCCGAGACTCAATCGGCTAAGACTCAACTGTCCATTTGTGGCCAAATGTCCCGCGCCAACATTCAGCGGTTCCTGCCGGGCGACCTTCGATTTGCCGGAAAAGGCCCCAATTTTGCCGGTCAACGAAGCGATGGCGCAATGCACGCGCGACTTCTCCGACATTTCACCGCTGCGCGGGGGCAACGTCGTTTTCGACACGCTCGAAGGACGCCCATCGGCAAAGAATTTTGAGGAGAGCGAAGTGTTGCAGGCAAATTTTTGATCAATCCCCGACCCAATCCCCGAGGATTTTCAATCAATCCCCGACCCCCGACCCAATCCCCGACGATTTTTGATCAATCCCCGACCCCCGACCCAATCCCCGACGATTTTTGATCAATCCCCGACCCCCGACGATTTTTGATCAATCCCCGACCCGATCCCCGACGACTTTTTGATCAAACCCCTGACCCCAATCCCCGACGATTTTTGGTCAATTCCCGACCCCAATCCCCGACTATTTTTGATCAATCTCCGATCCCCGACCCGATTCTCGACGATTTTTGATCAATCTCCGACCCCCGACCCGATTCCCGACTATTTTTGATCAATCTCCGACCCCCGACCCGATCCACGACGATTTTTGATCAATCCCCGACCCCAATCCCCGACTATTTTTGATCAATCTCCGACCCCCGACCCGATTCTCGACGATTTTTGATCAATCTCCGACCCCCGACCCGATTCCCGACTATTTTTGATCAATCTCCGACCCCCGACCCGATCCACGACGATTTTTGATCAATCCCCGACCCCAATCCCCGACTATTTTGATCAATTCCCGACCCCAATCCCCGACTATTTTTGATCAATCTCCGACCCCCGACCCGATTCCCGACGATTTTTGATCAATCCCCGATCCACGACGATTTTTGATCAATCCCCGACCCCAATCCTCGACTATTTTTGATCAATTCCCGACCCCAATCCCCGACTATTTTTGATCAATCTCCGACCCCCGACCCGATTCCCGACGATTTTTGATCAATCCCCGACAGCATTGTCCCGTCAACCCCGACCCGGCCTTTCAATTCCGAGGGACACCGATCCCGGACTTTTCCCTGCCCGAACGTGTCGGGGGGGGGGGGGGGGTGGCAACCCTAATGTAAAATATTCGTTGCCAGGATTGGGTGACAGCAACCGAAATAATGGTGTCATTGGTACGGCTGAACACGCACGGAGACGAACTGTTTCGGTATATCGACGTGCTTCGATCATATTACTACGCGATAACCGATTTTGCGGTTGGGGGACGATGCAAATGCAATGGGCACGCCAATCGATGTGTAAATTCCACCGGAACCGGCGAGGTGTTTTTGTTTTTGGGATGGACAAATATCGATCGCTTCCGGTCTAAATCCCCCCCCCCCCCCGCCCGAATCCCCCCACAGCCCCAAAACTTCCCGAATCCCCTCAACGTCTTAGGCTAAGCCTAAGAAGCTAGCTTAGGCTTAGGCCTAAGCCTAAGCCTAACAAACCTCAAGCAATATGGCCTAGGCCTAAGTGTTAGGCTTAATATTAGCTTCAGTACGGGACTGAATAAGCCGTCGTGGGGGATTCAGACCGGTAGCCATATCGATCGATTGGCCAATGTGACAGTCCCCCTCCCCCCTAATTTTGCCAAAGGCGCAATTGGTCTGCGACTGTCAGCACAACACCGCGGGCGTCGACTGTCAGCAGTGCGCCCCATTCTTTTTGGACAGACCGTGGAGACGCGCCACATCCAATGAAGCCAACGAATGCCTGCGTAAGTTCCATTCATTTTTTCGAATTTCTTGGCGTTCTGAACAATTTCCGGGACAGATTTGAATTTGGAAATTTTTTTTCGAATTTCTTGGGGTTCCCAAAAATTTTCGGGACAGATTTGAATTTGGCGATTTTAACACTTACGGGGCAAATTTGAATTTTGCAATTTTTCTTTGCGCTCCAAACAATTTCCGGAACAGATTTGAATTTGGCAACAATTTTCCTGGACAGATTTGGCAATTTTTAACAATTCCCGGGACAGATATGGCAATTTTTAACAATTCCCGGGACAGATTTGAATTTGGCAATTTTTAACAATTCCCGGGACAGATTTGAATTTGGCAATTTTTAACAATTCCCGGGACAGATTTGAATTTGGCAATTTTTAACAATCCTAGGACTGGTTTGAAATTGGCGGAGCAGATTTGAATTTGACAATTTTTAACAATTTCCGGGACTGGTTTGAATTTGGCAATTCCCGATCTAACTAATTCAACTTTACAATTGATTGATTGAGACCTGTTTTTAGCCTGCAATTGCAACGGCCTCTCCAACCGGTGCTTCTTTGACGCCAAATTGTTCGAGAACACCGGCCATGGCGGCCATTGCATTGATTGTGCCGGGAATACTCAGGTGGAATGCCACGGCATCCATTTCCCCCCCCCCCCATTTAACCAAATTTTAGGGTCCCCACTGCGAACATTGTGCGCCCGACCATTGGCGCCGCGACGGTGAACATTATTGCCAGCCGTGCCAATGCAACGCGATCGGTGCCGTTGACGGTCAATGCGACGAGGGGGGCCAATGTCGCTGTAAGGTGGGAGTCGTTGGGCAACTCTGCGACCGGTGTGAGGCCGGCTTTTACGACTTTGGCGGCAGCCCTATGGGGTGCAAGTGAGTGGTTTTTTGCCTTTCTAATCAGGCAGCTCAAATTGCCTTCTTTTTGCGGCAAATGCCACTATTTTGGCACTTTTTGGCCTCAGGTAGCTCAAGATTGCCTTCTTTTTGTGTCAAATGCCACTATTTTGGCACTTTTTGGCCTCAGGGAGCTCAAGATTGCCTTCTTTTTGTGTCAAATGCCACTATTTTGGCACTTTTTGGCCTCAGGGAGCTCAAATTTCCTTCTTTTTGTGGCAAATGCCACTATTTTGGCACTTTTTGGCCTCAGGGAGCTCAAATTTCCTTCTTTTTGTGGCAAATGCCACTATTTTGGCACTTTTTGGCCTCAGGGAGCTCAAGATTGCCTTCTTTTTGTGTCAAATGCCACTATTTTGGAAGCTTGCCACAGTTTTGGCCATGCTTCCACACTTGCCACATTTTGAACTCTGAAATTTTTTTTTGAGAAAAAACGAGGAGGATTTCCCGATTCTTGACGGCGCCTATCCGGACCGTTGGACCCCTCCCATTCCTAAAAAGCTTCAAAAATTACTGTATTTTTATTTTAAAAAATTTTGTGAGTTAGGATCCCTGCTTCTAATCACTAACTTCCCAGGGATTGTCAATGCTTCCCCGCGGGGTCCGCTGCCAAAAGTGCCACCAGCTGTTCGCCCATCGATGGCACTTGCGCTTGCACAGCGAAGGTGGAGGGCGTCAGATGTGACAAGTGCAAAGTTTGGAACAAATTTTGTTTTTTTTTTGTTTGCTCCTCCCCAAATTCAAAACGTTTCAGCCCGGTCACTTCCATTTGTCCGCCTCCAACCCGTTCGGTTGTGCGCCATGCTTCTGTTTTGGTCATTCCTCCGTCTGTTCAGTGGCGGTCGTTTTCAAAAATTTTTTTGCGTTTTAAATGAAACTAAATCTTTTCAATTTTAGGATGGATTCTACGCCAGAAACATTTCGTCCAATTTTTTCGGAGGTTTTCTTATTCAAAGTCCGCTTTCAAAAAGGGCTCTTTGTACACACAGACCCCGAGGGGTGGACATCCGGTGCCGCGGCATTTCCGTCCCAGAGTGGTCGTCGGCGGGCGGCTGCTTTGCTCAGCGGCAATGATCAGTCCGTCGTTCGGTACAATTTTGCTGAACACGCAATTGTTGCTGAACAGAAAAGCAATCGGTCGGTCTCGGTGGCACTTTTGTTGGCATATTTATGTAGTTTAAAAGTGATCTCTCTGGCATGCATTTTAAGGTCTGTGTACTTTGTTGCCCCCGGCAAATTCCTTGGTGATCAACGTTTTGTTTACGGCCAGTACATCGATTTTGCCCTACGGGTCTCCGAACCGTACGCCTGCACGACCAACGAGTCAGTTAAGATCATCAATAAAACATATTCTATGTAATAATCCCCGGATCCACAAAATTGGGTTGCTCCCCGACCCTGATCCCCGACATGGCCAACCCCGACCTCCCCGACCCCCGGCTTTTACGACCCCGAGGGGTCGTGGACAAACCCTACATTCTGTCGAACGAGCAGTTATTATTAGAGCCCGGTCAGGATCAGGATTTGGAAATGATCATGATTACCAGGATCCGATCGAGAATCTCGATCGAAATCTTGATCGGTCTTCAAGTCCTTTCTCTAGTCAATATGCCTTGGGCTACTTCCATCAACTCAATAAGCCCCCTTGGGGTAACTAAAAGATGCCTTTAAGGGACATAATGTTGATTGGTGCCAACGGCCGTTCGTTGACCCTCAATTTGGCCAGTCAAGGCAACCCGCGGCCCACCGATTACTTCCAAAACTATCGCTTTCGCATTCACGCTGATCCGCGCCTTCAGGCAAGATCGCCTCGCAAGTCCCCTCTCCTCACAATGTTAAAGATTTGTGCCAACTTTTAAGTGGAGTCCCGCCTCACACGAAGTCGATTTCATCAGTGTTTTGTCCAATTTGAGCGAAATTCGCATCAAAGGCACCTTCTCCCGAGGAGGTGAGCAAATTTTAATGGGTTTTTAATTGGTCAATCTGTCGGCGTATTATTTGAATATTGAGATTATTCGAATTTTTCTGGTAAATTTGAAAATATTCAAATATTTATGAGGAGTTAGTAGTTATTTGAATAAAAACTAGAAACCGGAATTTTGAAAAATCCGAGACCGAGATCGAGATTTGGTGGGCGAGGCCGAGATCGAGATTTGTCTCGAAATTCCGAGAGTCCAGGTCTCGGAGTTTTCGACAAATTTCAGAGATTCGAGACCTGGACTCTCGGAAAATCTCGGCCGGGATCTCGATCTCGCCGATCTCTAATAAGAACTCAAAAAAAATCGAAATTTCTGGTAAAATTTAAAAACTTCCTTTTTTCTATATTTTTTTCTGAAAAAAGAAGATTTCAAATTATTAAAAATTCAATTTTGTGAAGATTTCAAATAATACTAAAATCTGAATACCTAATCACACTATTCAAATCGGTTAATTGATGTTGAAGGGATGCTAATCTCGGAATTTCTGTTCCATACCCTTCAAAAATTGTTATTATTCAATGACAGATGTCGGATTTATGTCACAATTTTCCATGGGGTCGGCTACCGACGTGTTCGAGTTGGACAAAAATGGCATTCCGAGAGGGTTGGTTTTGGCATCCTTTTGAGAAACAACCGCTACCATTTTTCCCCAAACTGCAGTCGTGCTGATTGGGTGGAACGGTGCGTATGTCCGTCCGCGTACAGCGGACAATTCTGCCAATTTTGTCGCCCCGGGCATAAACGGGCTGAGCCATTTGGGGGGCCATTGACCAAATGCGTGCCGTGCCAATGCAACGAACATGCCAAAGAATGTGACGCGGAATCCGGTGAGTGAAAGGACGGACGGCAAACTGAACTTGCCGAATTTGTTGAATGCAGGCAAATGCAAATGTGAGCACAACACCGCTGGCGATACTTGTGCTCAATGTGCCCGAGGCTTCTATGGCAATGCGCTGGCGGGACCATTCGGAGAATGCCGAAAGTGAGAAGCCAACCCTCGGGGGCAAAGATTACCGTACCGTGCCGAACACTACTTTCCGTCGAGGGCATTGGCATTTATTTCCCTTTAGTTGCAATTGCCCCGACGGGGGTCCCTGTGTTTTGGCGGATGGAGCGAGTGGAGAAGAAGCCGTCATTTGCACAGAGTGCCCGGAGGGATACGGCGGCAGAAAGTGAGAAAAAACCCATTGATGGAAAGGTCAAATTCGAAACTGTTTTTGGCGGGGATTAATCGGATTCCGGACATTTTGGGTCGGAATTTCGGACTTTTTGGCAAAAAATTTGGAAATTGTCCGGGAATTTTCACAAAAATAGGTCGATTCTTCGTTGTTTTTGGTGCTCACAAATCAGCAGGGATGTAACCGGATTCCGGACAATTTTGGACCCGGAATTCCAGATTTTTGGCAAAAACTCCGGAAATTGTCCGGGAATTTTCACAAAAATTGGCAGATTTTTTGTTGTTTTGGTGCTCAGCAGGGATGCAACCGGATTCCGGCAATTTTGGGTTCGGAATTTTGGACTTTTTGGCAAAAAAATTCGGAAATTGTCCGGGAGTTTTCACAAAAATAGGTCGATTCTTCGTTGTTTTGGGTCAGCTTTGGGATGGGGAATTTTAAAATTGTTATGCAATTTTGTAATGTAACGTTTTGTTTGTCCATTTCCGGTGCGAATTCTGTGCCGAGAATTATTTTGGCGAACCACAGCGGGGCCGGCCATGTCAAGTGTGTGATTGCAGTGGAAATGTGGACCCGAATGCGATTGGACAATGTGTGAGTTTTTGGATTGGAGACAGAGGGGTGGACGTGATCAAAAAAAAATCCGTACATGATCGTGATCCGTGATCACGGCCCCCCAAAAATGTCATGGCTGGCGTGAAACGTGATCCACGATCACTACTGATTAAAGACTCGAAACTTGGACCCAAAAAACAAATTTTTTTTTGGTTTTGGTTTTTTTTTGGGTTGTGCTCTAAGTTTACCCAAAACCCAAAAACTTTTGGTCTAATTTTTTGTACAAAAAAAAATTATTTTTTGGTTTTGGGTCCGGTCTCTACTACTGATCACATCCACCCCTGCTGATTGGAGAAGCTTAATAAAATGGCGAAAAAACGCGTCCAATTCTCTGAAGGATGCGATCAGTGGGCAATGCATTCGATGCGATTATCACACCGCCGGATGGAATTGTGAACGATGTGCGCCCGGCTATTGGGGCAATGCGTTGGACGAAACGAAGGGTTTGTTTTGTTTGGGGTTTGGGTTGGTCCTCGACCCCTCGGGGACGGGAAAGTCGGGGGTCGGGGAGGCCGGGATTGGCAATGTCAGGGGTCGGGGGTCGGGGAGGACCCAATTGTCGGGCTCGGGGTCGGGGACCAACCCTAGTTGGTTGGATTGGGTTGAGAAATATTGGGAATTAAGCAGGAATACGTGACATATCAAATTGAACAAATTGTATATTTATTCCACTCCGCTCTAAGCCTAACGCAGTAATTTGATTAAAATTTGTTTGTTGTTGCGGGAAACCGAAAACCATTTTGAAGCGAGATATGAGCCCGGGACTGAACTGTCCCTTTCAATAGGGACTCAGTTGTCCACTGATTAAAAATGGGCAAAATCATTTTAGGGCTTCTTAAAAACATGCTGGAGACGAATATGGAGTAATATTTTGCTACCATTTTTATGTACGACAACAAACTTCACCCTACTGAAAAAGACACCTCAGTCCCGGGCTCATAACTTGCTTCAAAGCAGAGTTGGCCGGGATCGGGATCCCGGTCGGGATCGGGCGGGAGTATCCTGATTTTTGGAATCCCGGTCCCGGTTTTTACCAAAAATCCCGATCCCGGCTTTCACAATTCCGGTCCCGGGTTTTATCAAAAATCCCGATCCCATCCTACTCTACTTCAAAGTGGTTTACGCCAAAGCGTTAGAGGCTTTGAGTAAGAGTCGAAAAATGTCAATTTGTCCAATTTGGCGACTCGTATTCCTGCAATTTTCTAATTAACATTTTTGCAATATTTTCTGTTGCAGGGGACCACTGCAAACGGTGCAACTGTTACGCGCCCGGCACTCGTTGGGTCGGCGGTGCCCCGCCAGACAAAGGGGCGGCCGCCGAATGTGAACAGCAGGAGGGCCAATGTCCCTGCAAGACAAACGGTCTAAATTTGTGAAAACAAAATTGGGGGGGGGCGAATGGAATTTGATCAAAGTTTTTATTATAGTGATCGGTCAACGTTGTGATCAGTGTGCCGCGGGATTCTTCAACATAACCTCAGGCAACGGCTGTGATCCGTGCGATTGCGACCCGTTGGGCACTTTGGACGGGGGCAAAGTGTGCGATATGCAGTCTGGACAGTGCAAATGCAAGAAAGGGGTGCGCGCGCGCGTGCATTTTAAACGTTTATTTTGAAATCCTTGGCCGAATTAGGTGATTGGCCAGAAATGCGACCAATGTGCCCCGCAGCACTTTGGGTTCGGCGCCCCGAAGGGATGTGCAGAGTGCGTGTGCAATCAGTTTGGTGCCCAACATTCCCATTGCGACATTCACAATGGTCAGGATGCCAAGCATAACGAAAATCCCTCTCTCTTTTTTTTCTCTCTCTTTTTTCTCTCTCTCCGCTCTCTTTCTTTTTTCTCTCTCTCTCTTTTCTCTCTCTCTTTTTTCTTCTTTTTTCTCTCTCTCTCTCTTTTCTCTCTCTCTTTTTTCTCTCTCTCCGCTCTCTTTCTTTTTTTTCTCTCTCTCTCTCTCTTTTCTCTCTCTCTCTTTTTTCGCTCTCTTTCTTTTTTCTCTCTCTCTATCTTTCTCTCTCTCTCTCTTTTTTTCTCTCTCCCTCTCCCTCTTTTTCTCTCTCTGTTGTGGGGGGTGGGGGAGCGGGGGGGGGGGGGTGTACGGTAGTGATGCACCGAGAATTAAAATTTGCCGAGACTCGAGAAACCAAAAATCGGGCATTAAGTAATTTAAAAAAACTGGGCACAAAAGATTAGACATCATCATAAAACCCGCTAAATTGAGCCGTGTGGGCACACCGGAAATAAATGGCAAAAATAATTTTTCGTGCATTTTCAGGTGGCCTAATAATTTTCCGGGGTTTACGCTGGTGCCTCCCCCCCCCCCCCCCCCACACTTTTTCGTGGTGTCCAGTTTTCCTAACCTTTGTGCTTCCGGCACTCTTCGTGAAATGCCGTTTCCTACCCTTTCAAATTCAGGCCAATGTCTTTGCCACGATTTTGTGGAAGGGCGCTCGTGCGATCGCTGCCAGGAGAACTACCACAGTTTGGAAGTCGGGGGAAGAGCGTTTGATAGTGATGCTCGAGACCTAAAATTTACCGAAATTCGAGACCCAAGACTTTACCCCGAGAGCCCAAAAAACGCGAGACTTTTCTCGGTCCGGACTTTCAACATTAGAAGTTTGGCATTTCCGAAAAATTCTCGGTTCGAGACCCGAGACTCTCGAGCATCACTAGATTAGAGTTTGGCATTTCCAAAATGTAAATTGCCATTTTGCTATACCCAGGCCGAGGAGGGATGCACGCAATGTGACGATTGCTACGGGCTGATCCAAAGCAGAAGAGACGGCTTGAAAGAAGTCATGGCAGAGATGGCACGGAAAATGGACGATTTTGGCACCGTTCCGTTGCCGTCGTTGCAGCTCAAGGACACTGGTATTGCCGACTCCGTAAACGCCTTAAAAGTTCAATTTGAACGTTTACAGCAACGAGTTGAACACAAATTGGGTGAGTATTTTTGTTAAATTGTAAAATATGATTATTTTTTATCATCAAATACAGACTTTGACTTGGCCAAACACTTTGACAACCTCGGGGCCCAACTGAACACGGCATTTTCTTTTGTTAACAAATCACGCTCATTTTTCGTCACGATGGACATCCAATTAATCAAAATTGAGAAGCAATTGGACAGATTGGACCAACAGAAAGGCATATTTCCATCAAATAAAAATGTGCACAAAAATTTACCGAATTTTTTTACCCCTCAGGGGAAGTCCGAAAGGAAATTGAGCAAGCGGAGAAAAGTCTGCGGGCAAAAGGGGTCGCACTGGTTGAGGAAGTTGAACAGGCACTGCTGCAACAACGTGTTGAGGCCGTCAATGATGAGGTGCAGTTTGAGATTAGCACGGCATTTTTAGTTTTACAAAAATTTGTGCCAAAACAAGTTGACCAAATTGGCCTCCAACGCATCGGAGTTGGCTGAAAGACATCGGGCGAATGCACTGAACATAGAAAAGATGGCATCGCAAATCGTTGAGAAGACAAAAGAGTCGCTGAAAGAGATCGACCAGACGGCATTTGAAGGTGGTGGACTTTTTGGAGTTTTACGGCACACGGCGCCACATTTTTTTTTTGGGAGATTCAAAATCTTGAGTAGGGTGGCACGAAGACCGGGACTTTTGGCAAAAACCCGGCCTTCATTATAAGTAGGGTCTAGTGGCTTTTTTGAGAATAAAGCCACATTTCAACAATTTTAAGGGTAATTCAGAAGAAAAATGCAATATTTTATAGGTTTAGCACATTTTTTAGCCCATATTTTGGCACTTTTTGGTGGTCAAATTTTGGGGATTTATTGTTAAAGTAAATATAACGTTTTTTTAGTCAATATAAATTCCAGCCCGAATTATAAGAGAGTTTGAAGGAATTTGAAAAACCGGGACCGGATTTTACTATAATACTGGGAAAAATTGGTAATTTAATACTGGTTCCTGTCCCGTGCCACCCTAATTTTAAAGTGAATTTTTGAAATTTTGGAAGCATCAAAAAATTGTTCGTTCGTTCAGTTTCTGTTGACGAAAGAGTTGGCCAATTACAAAATGATTCACTGGAGACGGCAAATTTTCTGAATGAAACGCTGGAAAAGGCCAAGGAAATTCGCGCGGAGGTGAAGAAAGTGTACAATGAGACCGCAATGTGTTTGAGTTTGGCCAATACGAGCAGCAATTGGCTGTCCAAAGAAAAAAACGCTTCAGCACTTTTCAACAAAACAGTAAGAAAAAAACTTTGAATTTTTGTTAATCGTTTTTCAAAAATTCGTCCATCATCCTTAGGCAGGATTTAGGTTGGCAATTTTCGGGACTTGCTCGGTTACCCCCGAAACAGAAATTTCTCGGGTTTTCGGTTCTGTTTGAAACCGCCAACTCTAGTCAGGATACGCAGCATTTTTTCAACAAAATCCTTAATTAGTGAAAAGTGCGTCATCAGTGGACAAATTGTTCATAATTGACCCAAATGAATAAGAGAGTCGTAGTGTTCAGACTTGAGGACCATTTGAGATTTTGGTCGAGAATCTCGAAAAATCTCGGTAAAAATTGTTTGATGGAGATTTTGATCGAAATTTCGATCGAGAATCTCGACTGATCGATCTCTAAAGAGTTGTTTATAAAACAAACACTTTATTTTTTTTTCTTTTAGCTTCTCCTTTCGGTGGATGATCTGAAAATGGAAATGAACAAAAGTGAAAATGAATTAGCGACAGTACGGAAAGAATTTGCCGTCACGGAAGCGGAAGCCCTCGGGGAAATGAAACTGGCCGAACAAGCCCTGAGGGAAGGCAGAGAGATGGATAAAGAGTGGGAGAAAGACAACGACTGGATGAAGCAGCAGACAGAGAGAGCGGAGAAAGCAGTCAGAGAGTCACAAAAAATAGAAGAGACGATGAGAGAGATGTTAGAGAAGATGGAGGCCAAAGGTTGGCTGCTATCGCGGGGCCGAACAGTTCAGTCCCACAGTTCAGTGCTAGCTATAAACTTGATTTGAACTCGACCAAATCAACCCAAACAATATGCCATTTTGAAAGCTCTAATTGCGAAGAGGCACTGGACATTGAGAGTTTTTATATTTTTCTTTTAAATTTAGAACTTTCGAATGGCATCTTGTTTGTTTGATTTAGTTGCGTGAAAAAAGTTATAGCCTTTCAAAATTTTCGGGCACAGCCATGCGGCACTGACCCAACTCATCACCTCCGACTTTGAACAGTTATAACTAGAGATCGGACCGACCGAGATTTTCGATCCAAATCTCGGTAAATCTCGTCGAGATTTTTTCGAGATTCTCGATCGAAATCTCGATCGAAAAATTTTCAAAATCAATTATATTTGGTCTCATTCATTTTGAAACGAGTTATAAAGGTTCAAAGTCGGAGGTGATGAGTTGGGTTGATGATGAGATGGGGGGAGACCCGATTGATTTTGGGGGTGGTTTCTGAACCTCCTAAAGACTATTCATTCCCATTTTCAGACCCCAACTCTACTGCTGGTAAGGGCAAGCAACCGGCCGGCATACTTCAAACGGAATTTGAGACGAGAATGAACAAAATTGGCACATTGGACAAACAAATTGCCAGGGCTGAGAAGCGATTGGCAACGGGAAAGTTGCAGAAAATGTCGAAGAATGCACTGAAGAAGGCAAAGAATGTGCAAATAAGGGCTGAGGAGTCAAATGAGGTCGACAGAAATTTCGTTTTTTCTTTCAATTTTGGCCTTAAGACTGTGGCCGAGTTGGGAAAGCAGTCCGAACAGTCCCAGCAACAAATTGAGTCACTGAAAGAGCATTTGGCAAAGTTGGAGCAGCACATCGGGGAGGCGGAAGCCAAGGCGAAAGCGGCAAAGCAAGTGGTCGAATTAGAAACGGCACAAAAACTTGATGAAGAATGTCAGTTTGGCATAGCCTGAAGCGTCCGGCCCGGTGGTCTTTTAAAAAATTTAACAAATTTCAGTACAGCAAATGGCCAAAGGGATGCGTTATGCTGATGGACAACTCAAACGGGTTGAAACGAACGAAGAAACGCTAGAGGCTCTACAGAACAAATTGAGTTCTGTTTGGTTGGCCCCATTCAATTTAGTAGAGTTTCTGTACTCAGATTCGATGGGTACTCAGCTTAGCGACGAAGAGTTGGACACGCTGGAATCGAAGCTGAACCAACTGGAGGAGGCCTACAAGGTTAACGATGTTGAACAAACGATAAGGCAACAGCAGCAGAAGGTCGGCACGAATTTTGTGTTGTGAATTTGCATTTGTTTATTTGTTTGTATTGTAAGATTGATCAGCAACAACTCGAATCTTCCCAACTTCGTTCTCACATTGATATGCTGCAGGTAGGGGAGGGCTATCGGTCTGAAGCGCCCCAACATGGCGGCTGATTCAGTCCCGTACTGAAGTTAAGATTAAGCCTAGCTTAGGCCTAGGCCTAAGCAAGCCTTATCTGAGGCCTAGCTTAGGCTTAACCTATACCAAGCAAGCCTAAGACTTAGCTGAGGTCTGGCTTAGGCTTAGGGCTAGGCCTAATCAAGCCTAAGCTTAGCTATGAAGCCTAGCACAGGCTTAGCATAAGACGTGGAGGGGACAGCGGGAAGTTATTGCACCTGGGGGGATTCGGACACAATTTTTTGCTGGAGGGGGGGGGAATTTGGACCAGAGGCGCTTCGGGGCAAAAGCGGCAGGTCTGGCTGACTGACTGGGCCCGGACCGGACTTTACCCGAAACTCTCTGAATTTGTTTTGACAGGAAGAAGGGCGCCGTCTCAGTGTCATTATGGAATCCGTGCCGCCGGGATGTATGAATATCGTTCGCATTGAACAAAATGGACAATGAAATTGTGTGGGAGTGATGAAAAAGCCATGAAATAATGTCAAAATTGAAGTTTTGAATAACTGTGACTTTCTTCTGTTTTATTGACATTTTTTTTATTTTTTTCGCATTTTTTCTAATCGTTTTCTGCCGAATGAGGCCATCTTTCTTTATCTGCCGCCAACCTTCACCCATTTGCTGTGCCATCCAATACATCCCAGTGTACCCCCCGGGTATGCCCCCCTCTGTACTTTATTTAAAAGGCAAATTAAATGTTTGGTACTTTTGGTTGGAAATTAATTAGGTAGTAGGGATGGCAATTTCAAGCAAATGCCTCATAGGCTTTGAAGAGAGAAGCTCAATTGGGTTGAAGAGGTCGGGGATCAGGGAATTACAAATTGCCGGAGTCGAGGTCGGGATTGTCGGGAACGGCACTGTTCAGGGGCCGAGGATTTGTCCAAAATCTGAAGTGCTTGAGGCAAGCGTTAAGCGCATTTTTTGTTTGAGGAAGGAGTCCAGTTCGGACTATATGCTCCTGTCCGGCTTGTCCATGATGGACTTCCAGGCAAACCTTTAGCATTTTATTTAAGAAATTTAAAATTTTTTTGAATGATTCCGTTAAAATATCTGAAAAAATATTGAAATTTTGACGCACCATATAAAATTCCTTCATTGGCAACTTTTTGTACATCTTTAAGCTGGAGATGGGCAAGATCAAGGCGTACCCGGGGTTGAATCAAAAATATGTTTTGATCAACTTATTTAAACCTTGTGTGATCCTACTGATCTGACTAACTTAAACACTGTCCCGTATTTAATGAAAAAAAGTTTAAACATGAAAAAGTCCACAAGAAGTTGAAAATTTCGATTGAAAAAAAAAATTGAATTTAGGCTCAAAAAATTCGACAAAAGCTTCAATTGTTCAAAAGTAAAATGAAAGCACATTTTAATAAATTTGCCATAAATAAAAAGCATGCGTTTTAAAATTAAAAATCAAATCACAGATCCATCGTGCCGCGAAAATTCAAAGCGAATTTTTACAAAATTTTCATCTTCGTCCGTCCGCGCTCTCGCGATCAGCCGCAAATGCTACTGATCGGTGGGGGCTGTTCGGGCTTTTTCGCTGGAAATAGTTTAAAATCATTTTTATTTTTTTTAAAATTAAATAAATAATTTGACACATAATTATTCCTCTCAAATTCACTTTTATTTTTTAAAAAAGAATGCTTAAAAATTAAAGTTTAAATTAAATAGTAAATAATTTTGACACATAATAAATCTTAAATTTAATTTAAATTGTTACAAAGTTTGCTCAAAAAGCGTTTCCAATTGTCCTCCTTTTGGGCAACCGAATACCGTCCCGTGTGTTGTTTGCGCCAAAAACCGTAAAAGACCACCGCGCACCCAAAGCAAAGAGCCAAAAGTTCACATCCGATGCCAATTCCGAGAAGGCCCGGTTTGAGCCCTCTGCTTAAAAAAAGCATTTTGACTCAAAAAAGTGCCAAAATCACCAAAGAAGCCTCGCGCTTTTGTTTTCTTACCATTTTTTGTCGGCACCGGCGGGGCCAATGCCGGCGGCTCCGTGGCGGGCAACGACGTGATGGCAGCGCCGGCGCTCTGTGAAACGAATTTGTTAATAAAATGAAACAACGAACTGTTTGTAGGACAAATTGATCAGAAAATACCCACCAATTGATTGCACTTGCTGTGTTGCTTGCGCCAAAAACCGTAAAAGACCAACCCGCAGCTAATGGCAAGTGCCAAAACGCCTATGCCAATGCCGAGAAGTGCCAGAATGTTGGAGCCCTCTGCTTAAATTTTAGGACACTCCATTTTCACTGTTATTAAAAATATTTTGTGGTTCTTTTTACGAGTCCCTAACCGGACTAGAACCCATTTTGGTATACTTTACTGTTATTTTAAAAATGCATTGCAAAACTACTAACTAGAGTAGGCCGGGACCGGGATTTTTGGGAAAAACCGGGACCGGGATTTCAGCAAATTTAAAACCGGGAATTTAATAGGGGATAAAACCGGGAATTCCCGGTTTTTTTCCCGGTCCTGGTGAGACCCGGGACTGAGATACTCGTTTGTTCCTTTTTTCAGTACCTTAGTCCCGGAACCTGGAAAAATGGCCCACCCTACTACTAACTGATCAATATGGTCCGGATTTATATGCAACAAAATGGCAAAATATGCATTTTTAACAATTTTTGTTGCCAAAATATGTTTCAAATTCTCAAAATATACAAAATTTTGTTTTTATTGCATTTGTTAAAGTATTTTGACTCAAAAAAGGGCCAAAATTACAGAGAAGCCCCGAGTTTTTGTTTTCTTACCATTTTTTGTCGATGGCACCAGCGGGGCCAGTGCCGGCGGCTCCGTGGCGGGCAACGACGAGATTGCGGCGCCGGCACTCTGTGAAACACATTTGTTAACAAAATGAAACAGCGAACTGTTTTAAGGACAAATTGTGATCAGAAAAGTACCCACCGACTGATTGTCATTGCTAAAATGGCGGTCGGCGTCCAGAATCACAAAGAAATGAGTCAAAAGTGCAAATAACCCCATTAGGCACTTTAGATTAAAAAATACTATTAAAAAAGAAATTGTATTCACTTTAAATAAATGGAAAAGATTTTTACTTTAAGTAAATGAAAAAGAAATTGTATTCAATAAATTTTTCACAAAAAAAAATAATGTTTACATATTTTTGAATCATTCTTTTCGGCTTACAAAAAAAGCAACAAAAAAATGAAGCTTTCGTTTTTTGCAATGGTTGATGAATGTCATGGACGAAACATTCTTATGCTTGTGATGAGTAATCGGCGACGAACAATTCACCAAATTTTGGGGGAAGAAGAAAATTGATTTTGTTTTTTTAAGTTTAAAATGTTGAATTTTGCAGGACGGCTAATATTGTTTAAAAACAATAAAAACGGAAAAGCCAGCTTAAATATGCAACTTTTTTTCTAGACTGATCAAATCAGTCGGAACAGTTTTGATCAGGCGGGATTGATCGGAAACCTTTCATTTGATCGATGACAAAAAAAAATGAAAATGTCTCTAAAAAGTGATTCTTATTTATTAGCATTGTATGGCAAAAAGAATAATAGTATAAAATGTTTATATTTCATTTTTTCATCATCCGCTTCTTCTCTTTTGGCTTTTGCTTAGAGCTTCATACCTCAAACCCTAAAAACAATTCTTTGAAATTAAAAAAAACGCAAAATTTTACTGAAACAATTGCGTGGCCCCCATCACCAGAGGCGTGCCGACAAAGAGGCGGACGCTGGCATTTTTTTAAATTCTAGCTTGTCTGAACATGGACAGGAACAAAATTCTTGGCTTTTTTAAAGAATTAAAAAAATATTATATTAAAATGCTTACTTGGGCTCTCGGCAGACAGATCTGAAAAACAAAACAAGGAAGTTTGAGTTCCCGTCCGTCCGCGTCCCCCCCCCGTCCGTCCAGTGTCCACGTTTGATTACCAATGGCATCCAGGCCCAGGGCATACAGATCTGAAAAACAAAACAAGGGCGTTCGAGTTCCGGTCCGTCCGCATCTCCTCCCTCCCCCACTCCCCCTCGCCCGTTGAACCAACCAATTTTATCACTCTGTTCCGAAATTGCATTTGCATGCCCACTTACAAATTAGTACGCGATTTGTCTTCCAGAACTCATGCGAGTTTTCTACACATTCGTCGACGGTGTTTTCTGGTCCCCAACAGTCCCATGCAAGTTTATAACGACCCTCTAAAAGTAACAACAAAAAAAATTTGGCTATTGTTACTCTGGTTTAGCCCCGACTCTTCGGGGGCGGCATGTCGGGGCTTTGGGCTGAACCCCAATTAGTCTTTTAATGCCTATTTTAAGCTGCTGGAGGCGGGTCAGCGTTGCCAACAAAATTTTTTTAACCTTTTTGACGGAAGGTCAAACAAATTGGGTTCACCCAAAAGTTGCCTTACCGTATTTCCTGTAATATAGCCCCATGCTTTATAGTGCCCCATGCTCTAATAGAGCCCCCCCCCCCCAAATTTTTTCAAATATATTGAATACCTACACAATTAATAAACATTTCGCCATAATGTACTCATTTTCGCTTTCCCATGTCATGATTTTTTTCCACTAGAGCTCCACCCTATAATAGGTCCCCTCCCCTAATTTTTGAATTTGCCATAACACTTTTATTAATTTAAAAAAAAAATTCAGTGAATTCCTGTTAAAAAAATGAAAATTCGAAAAAGATCTAAATTCTCGTCCCTTTTATACGAGTTTTTATGAGTCTCCATCCACATTTTAGCCTTCATTGAATAAACATGAATTCGAGAATTACTTGATTTTATTGTAATTTTGTGCTTTTTAAATGATTTTGAGGCCAAAATTGATTTTTTCAAAAATTTGAATTTTCGAAAAATTGTTTGTGTTCCGGTTTTGGGGTTCGATGAACGAAAGGGTGAAATGGAAGAGGAAGGGAAGGGGGAAGTAAGGAAGAGATAAACGGAAGGGAAGAAAGGAAGGGATGAAAGGAATGGAAGAAAGTGGACGAGAGGAAGAGTGGAAGAAAGGTGGACGAAAGGAAGAGATGAATGAATGGAAGGGTGAAAAGGAAGAGGAAGGAGTTGGGAAAGAAAGGAAGAGATAAACGGAAGGGAAGAAAGGAAGGGATGAACGGAAGGGAAAAGAGGAAGGGAGGAGAGTAAGTGAGGAAACGAGGTTTATTCTTTGTTTGAATTTTTATTTTAGCCTTATTTAATTTAGGATTAAATAAAACATTAAAAAAACCAAAAAATCCCGCGAGCGGAGAGCGCGTTGGACTTAGTGTTAAAATCGCATTGGCGATTTCAGTACCCTGAAAAAAATTCATAATTAACAATGCCCACCGGGCACTGGTTCTCTAATAATAAAAAGCATCATAATTAGGGCTTGGTTTTATTGAATTTTTTTAATGGAGAAAATATCTCAAGAAATAAAAAATGTCGTAATTTTTTAAACTTTATTTTTCATTTGAAATCTCAAACTAAGTACATTTCGTCCGATTTTGCTGAGCAAAAAATGGGGAATTTTCAAAAAATTGTTAAAAATTTAATAAATTTCTATTTTTTACCAGGGGGTTCCAGTTACCAGAAAAATTGTTTGATACCGCATAGATATCAAATAGTTTGTTGTTCAATAAAAATTCCAGTCATTGATTATGTCAGAAAAAGGCTAAAATTGTACAAATTTTGCTTAAAATTTGTGCAAAAATTGCAAATTTTGTTAATTTTTTCTGAAAAAAATAGGTTCAACAATAGAGCCCCATGGGGCTCTATTACAGGAAATACGGTATTTTGTTTGGGGTGGGGGCGGGGCGGTGCTTCGATTGTAGGGGAATACGGTATAATCTTTGACCGCTCAGACAGAACGGTCGCGCTGCATTTTGTTGACGCTTTTTCCTCACACTCTGTGACGGCATCTCCGTATTTACTACGTTTGCATTTGTGCGCTTGTTAAAAATGATTTGTCAAAAAAAAGTGATTTAAAGAAAAAAGTTACAGGGAAAGTCAAAACATTTTGTCCAAATAATATTTTAGTTTAGTATTGTTCCTTTTTGTAGTCCCTGGATAAGCAAATTATATAAATTGCCTATTTTTGTTCTTTTGTCAACATCTGAATTCTCTATTTCGATCATTTTGGTTGTGCTATAAGCACCAAAAATAGGGTTGTAGGGGACCAGGACTTTTGGGAAAACGGGACCAGGACTTTTGGGAAACCGGGACCAGGACTTTTGGGGAAACCGGGACCAGGACTTTTGGGAAAACCGGGACCAGGACTTTTGGGAAAACCGGGACCAGGACTTTTGGGAAAACCGGGACCAGGACTTTTGGGAAAACCGGGACCAGGACTTTTGGGAAAACCGGGACCAGGACTTTTGGGAAAACCGGGACCAGGACTTTTGGGAAACCGGGACCAGGACTTTTGGGAAAACCGGGACCAGGACTTTTGGGAAAACCGGGACCAGGACTTTTGGGAAAACCGGGACCAGGACTTTTGGGAAAACGGGACCAGGACTTTTGGGAAAACGGGACCAGGACTTTTGGGAAAACCGGGACCAGGACTTTTGGGAAAACCGGGACCAGGACTTTTGGGAAAACCAGGACCAGGACTTTTGGGAAAACGGGACCAGGACTTTTGGGAAAACCGGGACCAGGACTTTTGGGAAAACCGGGACCAGGACTTTTGGGAAAACCTGGCCAGGACTGAATTTAGTCCCGGTCAAAAAACCCGCATCAGGTGGTTCCGACTGATTTCGACAATAAGTGATTTCGACAGTGAATTCCAAATAAATGTTTCGAACTTGTTAGACATTTCGAATTTTCAACTTCTAAATGCTTTTTAGATGTACGTTATCGTTTTGCTAAAAAATGCATTTCTATTGTTCGAATTTTTTACTTTTTCAGGGATATCATTACGGGGGTTGAAATGCCTAAAAATACGAATTTTAGACTTCTTGGAAAATTACAATGTCAAAATCCACTGTCGAAATCACTTACTGTCGAAATCAACTACGGTCGGAACCACATGATGCCAAAAAACCCCCGGGACTGCATAAAAAAATGATTGGTAAAACCCGGGACCAAATATATACATAAAGGAGTTTTGAAGGAATTTTGAAGAGCCTATCAAAATTAAAAAAAATAGAACATTTCAGTTTTGGTCCCGGTCCCGTACAACCCCCTACTAAAAAGTGAATTACGTAAATGGACTTTTGTAACTTTTTGGCGGCAAATTGTTTTGAATCCTCAAGCGCTTCCGGCCCGCCCAAAGGTGTCGGAATAAAACCAAAAGAAGGCTAACATTTCGAAACTATCAGCAAAATGAAGCTAATCAAAAAAATAAAAAATTTTTGGCCAGAAAAGCGCCAAACCCAAAAATGGCCTAAATTTGCGGGGGTCGGGGTTCAACTTATTTTAAACTTTCCAAAATTAGGAATATACCACCACCAAATTCAGTAACTTCAATGAAGACGAATCCAAAAACCAACAGGAACCGTTTGATGATTAGTTGTTGTTGTAGAAGGATAATGGAGTTTAAAAGAAAAAAGGAAAAAGAATTTAATGAAGAAAAAATGGGGAAAAGAAATTGGTGATCGAAGGAGGTGATCAGTTCAATCTTTTGGCTGATGCTTCAGACTTTGATTTTTTGTAGATTTTTCTTCAGTTTTTCCATCAATTTTGCAAAATCCGCCACATCAAAATTTGAAATTTTCTGTTGAAAAAATAAATTATAAAAATATATTTGAATTTAAATGAATTAAAAACGCTCACTCAAGGCATTCTCTTGTTCCAACTCATTTTTATTTTGCAAATAAATGTAATAAGGCAATTTCCAAGTTGGCAGATTTACTTCCACCATTTTGTTTATGTTTCTGATTTTTAATGCAAAAAAACTAAAATAGGTAATTAAATTGTCTGACAAAAATATTGACTATTTACCCAACTGATATGTTTGACATCCCAAGACTTTGATTGAAGGCGAATAAAAATGTCTTCAAATATTTTTCAGCTAAATCATTTTGGTCAATTTGCGCAGACAAACGAATTGCCAATATAAAAAGCAATTTGAAAAGTTTCGTATTCATAAAAGACATCCGAATTGTTTTGAGCCGTATAATCTCAATATTGTCCATTGAAGCGATGTTTTGAATTGTTTTCACAAAGTCCAGCTCTTTGCCAATTTCGGTAATTGTTGTCAATATTAATCTGTAGAAAATGCACAAATTAAGTATTGTAAATGAAATCTTTAAAAAATCGAGGACCAATCGAGATTCAATCGAGAAACTCGACGAGAATTTCTATCGTCCTGCTCTACCCAAGATCCACATAAGAAGAAGGCAAATGGAACGCCCCGGTAGCTCAGTGGAAGAGCTATAAAGCTCGTGGGTTCGATTCCCACCCGCCCGGCGTTACCATTTGTCTCTGTCTTTACTTATTCAAATGGCCCGTCAGTTTCTGACATTTTGCCTAACCTCTGAACCAAGACATTTTGCCTAACCTCTGAACCAAGACATTTTGCCTACCCACTGAACCAAAGACATTTTGCCTAACCTCTGAACGAAGACATTAAGACGTCCAAGAATGTGTTCACTCAGTGCCGAAGGAAAGGATAATAATTGCCGTGTTTCGTCATATTTTACATTATCCGAATATTTGTTGAAAGTTTCGAATAATATTTGACCAAATTTAGGAAGTTCACCATCATTCAAACCAAAATGTCCGCGAAATGGGCATAAGCTGGTGCAGCTGCTGTACTCCTTGATTGTTTGCTTCAGTAGCGTCGAAAACTCATTTAATGAATGCTTTTTGGGATTGTTCTCAAAATTCTCCAATTTTTGACGATTTTCGGCATCAATAATGTGAAGCAAAAGTTTGAATTCATTCAGCTTTGTTATGCCATCCAGTGAATATTCTATGTTCTTTTTGTCGGAGTTCAATTCAAAATTAACAACAATTTTACTCAATGCGACAGCAAATTGTAAAACAGCTTAAAATCAACCGAATATATAAATAACTCACATTTTCTTTAAATTTTACTAAAACTCTTAATTATTCTCAAATTTGCTTTGAACCTTTAAAATAAAATGACAAAATGGAAAGTCAATCCTAATAATATTTGGTTATTCATTTTTAATGTTTGCCAATCAGAGATGCTCGAATTATGCGTGCCGTTTAATGATTCCGTATTTTCCGTAGATTTTATGTGAAATGAAAAAATTCAAATAATTTAATTTAATTTAAATGAAAAGATTGCCTTTGCATTCGTGCGAATCAATTTGAATTGCTCTCGCGTAATTCAACAATGGCTCTTGGAACAATTCCATCTCGAGTTGTTGACTTCAAAACAAAAATTGGGTATTATTTAAATCTTTGAAATATTTAAATTTTTTAATCTTAATTTCGTCATTTTTGGGTAATTTGTTAATAAAATGCCGCTAAATGCTTTTTTAAATGTGTGTTGTTTATCTTTTGTTGAAAAGGCAACAAAAGGCCGCTCGGATCATAAAATGGGGTTTTCAAGGGTGCTGATCCCGAATCTAAAAATATTTTTAAGATCTGACAACATCTAAGATTTTAAAAATCTATAATTTTTGACCTATTTTTTTCACCATTAATCACCCAAAACCGCTTTAGGCCTAAGCCTAACGAACTCCAAGCCAGGGTGGCTCAGGCCTAAGCCTTACGAACTCCAAGCCATGGTGGCTTAGGCCTAAAGCGGTTTTGGGTGATTAATGGTGAAAAAACAAGTCAAAAATCATAGATTTTTAAAATCTTAGATGTTGTCAGATCTTAAAAATATTTTTAGATTCGGGATCAGCACCCTTGAAAACTATATGTTCTCAGCTCCCTTTTGTTGCCTTTTTTAAAAAATTTGACTTGGGGTGCATAACCGAAAAGTACGAAAACCTCTTCCCCCAATAAAGCGTGTCTTTTTTGGTTTTGTTGCCCCAAGGCGCTTTCGCGCATTCCTTCTCCATTCGCTGGACGTATTCCAAAAAGCCAAGGTAACCGATGTAACTGTGGTATTCCACAAAACGTTGCTCCAATTCTCTTCCAAAACGAACGAACGCGCAGTCGACTTTATTCACGTTGTACTCCTTCAGCTTCATTGATTTGTGATCAAGTTTGGCAATAAAGTACTGCTTCAAAAACGTGTACACTTCCGGTTTTTCATTTGTGGGCAAATGGTTGTTGTTGTTGATGGCACTGCTGGGCGCCGCCGAATTTGTTTCAATTAAAATTGCTTCAAGCACTTTGTAAATTTCATAGTATGACAGTGAAAATTTCGAGAGTTTTAATACGAAATTGAAGTTTTCTGCAATAAAGTGTCATTTAATATTTTAAAAGACTACAAAAAATTCATATAAGAAAACTTGAAAAGAATAAAATAAAGCGGCCGCGCCCTTTGATCACTGCTCTGTCCAATTAGGCATAAATTTTTAAACAAATTGTTCGATCGAGAATCTCGAAAAAATCTCGTCGAGATTCTCCGAGATTACGATCGAGATCGGTCTGATCTCTAGTGATATCCCTTAATTAATTATTAATTATTTAAAATTCCCTACCGATAAATTGCTTTTGCTCTGAAGCCTGTTCGGATATGTTCTGATTCATAAATTTAGCCCACATGTGATCCCCTTTCCCACCAATTTGTTCAATTGGAAATGGAAATATTCTAAAATTTTTTATTATTTTAGGTACTTTTTTTATGAGTCCAGACTCGTTATAATAGGGATTCATTTTAGGTAAGAATTTTTTGTTTGTTTGATTTTTAGGGGTACATTTTTCGTTTTTTATGAAATTTTCAAAAAAAATATGCTTAATATTGAATTTCTTCAAGAATTTCCAAAAATGCCAAAAATGGATTTATTATAAAAAAATGGCGAAAGTATTGATGTCTTCTCAAAAACCTCGAAATATTGATTTATATCAGGGATCGAAATTTTCATTCGAAATGATGTCTTTCTGGGCTTCTCGCGTCAAACCCTGTTCGTAAAAAATAGGCTAAAAGCTGAAAATCTCGGTTCTAGAAATTATAAATAATTATATTATACCCACCCATTTTCATTGTTGCCGTTTCGTGCAGCCAAAATTTTGTAAGCGGACAAAAGTGTTTGCAATTGCCATTCGCCAATGCGATTAGATGAATAATAATCTTTACAACTAAATTAAATATTATTATTAATTATATTTCCATTTTTTATTTCAAATCTGACGTCAGACAAAGGAGAATCCGCGCAGCATAAGAGAAGATCAGCTGCATAATTTGGTCCATCACCTTTTTGGGGATTGCCTTTTCACGGCATAAAATGTTTTTGTTAAATTCGTTGGCAATAAAATGGTCCAATTTATTGGAATAATAACGTTGAAGTCCAACTAATTCATCTTGAATGTCGAGGACGCCTGTGTGTGCTTTGAAAGTCGGCCGTGCTTCCTCGTTGTTGTGCTCGATCACTCGAAGATTGGCAAGTTCCGACGCATATTTAACAAATGTTAAGTTAAACGACAATTTGTCAATAGGCTTAGACTGTTGGTAAATGCCATCAATAAGCTGAGCAAATATTTGGACATTGTCGTACGAATTGGTCAAATTCCATTGGTATGGCGGTGGTGACGCGCAGACGGAATAATAATTGCCCAAATAATTTATAAAAGTAATAAAAAGTAATGCCAACATTTGTGCTTTCATAATTTGCTAAACAAAATTATTTTCAGGCACTACCTGTGAAAATTTTATGCCTTCAATTTGCAAAATTTTAATGTAAAGCAAGGGTTTGGGGCCAAAATGATTTTTGAAAAATGAGAGACGACAATTATTTCGTTCATTTATAATGATTAATAAAATCTTATCGATAAAATGCTAGAGAACGTGGATTTGGCATGATCAGGGGAATCAGGGCATGGCATTATCCCAATATAGTTGAGAACGTGGGTTGGCATGAAGCAGGGGAAGCAGGGCATGGCATTACCCCAATATAATTGAGAACGTAGATTTGGCATGAGCATGAAGCAGGGAAAGCAGGGATGCCATTACCCCAATATAATTGAGAACGTGGATTTGGCATGAGAGTGAAGCAGGGCATGCCCTCTCGATTTGGCCTGAGAGTGAAGCAGGGAAAGCAGGGCATGCCATTACCCCAACATAATTGAGAACGTGAATTTGGCCTGAGAGTGAAGCCGGAGAACGTGGATTTGGCCTGAGAGTGAAGCAGGGATGCCATTACCCCAATATAATTGAGAACGTGGATTTGGCATGAGAGTGAAGCAGGGCATGCCCTCTCGATTTGGCCTGAGAGTGAAGCAGGGAAAGCAGGGCATGCCATTACCCCAACATAATTGAGAACGTGAATTTGGCCTGAGAGTGAAGCCGGAGAACGTGGATTTGGCCTGAGAGTGAAGCAGGAATGCCATTACCCCAATATAATTGAGAACGTGGATTTGGCATGAGAGTGAAGCAGGGCATGCCCTCTCGATTTGGCCTGAGAGTGAAGCAGGGAAAGCAGGGCATGCCATTACCCCAATATAATTGAGAACGTGGATTTGGCATGAGCATGAAGCAGGGAAAGCAGGGATGCCATTACCCCAATATAATTGAGAACGTGGATTTGGCATGAGCATGAAGCAGGGAAAGCAGGGATGCCATTACCCCAATATAATTGAGAACGTGGATTTGGCATGAGAGTGAAGCAGGGCATGCCCTCTCGATTTGGCATGAGAGTGAAGCCGGAGAACGTGGATTTGGCATGAGCATGAAGAAGGGCATGCCATTACCCCAATATAATTGAGAACGTGGATTTGGCCTGAGAGTGAAGCAGGGATGCCATTACCCCAATATAATTGAGAACGTGGATTTGGCCTGAGAGTGAAGCAGGGAAAGCAGGGCATGCCATTACCCCAACATAATTGAGAACGTGAATTTGGCCTGAGAGTGAAGCCGGAGAACGTGGATTTGGCCTGAGAGTGAAGCAGGGATGCCATTACCCCAATATAATTGAGAACGTTGATTTGGCATGAGAGTGAAGCAGGGCATGCCCTCTCGATTTGGCCTGAGAGTGAAGCAGGGAAAGCAGGGCATGCCATTACCCCAACATAATTGAGAACGTGAATTTGGCCTGAGAGTGAAGCCGGAGAACGTGGATTTGGCCTGAGAGTGAAGCAGGAATGCCATTACCCCAATATAATTGAGAACGTGGATTTGGCATGAGAGTGAAGCAGGGCATGCCCTCTCGATTTGGCCTGAGAGTGAAGCAGGGAAAGCAGGGCATGCCATTACCCCAATATAATTGAGAACGTGGATTTGGCATGAGCATGAAGCAGGGAAAGCAGGGATGCCATTACCCCAATATAATTGAGAACGTGGATTTGGCATGAGCATGAAGCAGGGAAAGCAGGGATGCCATTACCCCAATATAATTGAGAACGTGGATTTGGCATGAGAGTGAAGCAGGGCATGCCCTCTCGATTTGGCATGAGAGTGAAGCCGGAGAACGTGGATTTGGCATGAGCATGAAGAAGGGCATGCCATTACCCCAATATAATTGAGAACGTGGATTTGGCCTGAGAGTGAAGCAGGGAAAGCAGGGCATGCCATTACCCCAACATAATTGAGAACGTGAATTTGGCCTGAGAGTGAAGCCGGAGAACGTGGATTTGGCCTGAGAGTGAAGCAGGGATGCCATTACCCCAATATAATTGAGAACGTGGATTTGGCATGAGAGTGAAGCAGGGCATGCCCTCTCGATTTGGCCTGAGAGTGAAGCAGGGAAAGCAGGGCATGCCATTACCCCAACATAATTGAGAACGTGAATTTGGCCTGAGAGTGAAGCCGGAGAACGTAAATTCCAGGGGGTAGATCAGCGATCCACTGAGGTTGTGAGGGTCGGTTGTTGATCAAATTGGCTGCTTGTGACAGTCGGCTGACCTCATATCCACTGTTGACCAGAGCAACGCTTCCAGCTCTTCTGTCTGGGCCTTAACGATCTCCAAACTTTTGGCTTGGGTTAATCCAATCAACCAGATCAGAAAGCTCATTCTTGGCTTGAGACGGGTCCAGGAATTCTTCGCAAACCTTTTCCTTCTGTTGTGCCTCGGTGAGGAAGTGATTTGTCGCATCGAATAGCGGCGTCAATCGCCTCAAAAATTGTGCCACCGAGTCGTCCTCGCGCTGTTTGCACAGTGTCAGCGTCCTTTTGGCGATTTCTCAGCGCTGGGGAAAGTCCAGCTTGGCCCTGAGTGCAGTCATGGCCAAGTCCAGCGTTGTGGTTTGCGCCGGGGACAATTTCTTAAACAGTGCCCGTAGGGCGTCCTTCAAGCACAATTTGAGCCGGGTCACTTTCTCTTGCTCCGTGAAGTTTTTACGTGAGACCGTGAGATGGTCTTTGAACCGTTTCTCTCAATCATCGAATGCAGCTGCCGATTCCTTCCCAAACATTTCTAGGCTTGAAATCGCCGAAAATCCGCTAGAGAGCATGTTGATTCCATAAATGTTGCGCTCATTCTTCTTTGGGTGAACCTTTTCCACCTCTGGCACCTTCACTGACGTTTTTCCCTGCCAGAAATTCCTAGCACTTGCCCCGATGGTCTCTTCACCATCTCTTTCATTTACATTAGCTGCTTCAGGCAGGCCCGCAGGCGAGGGGACCTCCAGACAATTCACCATCGATTCCGCACCGCATGAATGAGAAATAAAATGAATCTCGGTTGGACATGAAGAATGGATTTCCTTCCCAATTCCCATTGCATTCCTGCGGCGATCACATCAGTTGCTAATGGACTTCCGTTGACACTCCCGATCGTGAGAGCGGCAATGGAATGCGAAAGTGTTAAAGTGCCTATAGGCCAGCTCGGCCGTTCTAATTCGAACCCTTTGGATGCTGGGAAAGCAATTAGATCACCGACTTTTAGACTTTGATCTCCTGACTTGTCAAATGACCTTTAGTTATTGTACGATTCCGAGTCTTGACCGGTTTTTTGGTTTGGGTAGAATGATTGGCTACTTCTGAGATGATGCATTTACCATTTTTCTGCTTATTTGTACACCCTTTGGACGTTTTATCCGGACACAAACGACCGAACTCGTTTAACTTTCATAGGCCCCTTTAGTTTTTTTAGACCAGACCGGGCAACCATTTACGGCACTTTTTCTCTAGATCCCTTTAGTTCGTACTAGGCCGGACAACAATCAGCACTCCATTTATTTTTTGCAAATTCCCTTTAGTTTTTCACTAGCCCAGCAACAATTGACAACAAGGTTTATTTTTTCGAAGAGAAGCCCCTGTCGTTTGTACTAGTCCGGGCATTAACCTATCGAACTCCATTTCTGCATGGCCTCTTTAGCTTTCCACTAGCCCAGGCAACAATTTCACCATTCAATCATTTCTTCGTGCACATTTACTGCTTTAAGCCCGCAGGCGATGGGTACCCCGTTTCTCTCGGCCGGCACATTCATCCTCTGCCCTCGTTGTTGTGTCGATGGACCTTTTCCAAACAAAGGGAACCATCCGGTGCTACCAGTGAGAGAAGCGCACTGCGCCCCCAGATTAAGCACCGTTGACTCCCCGGATGGAATTGGGGGAAGGGGAAAGATGGGGAGGATGCCCGGGCCCTGGGCATTGGTGATGGGCTCCCCAATTCTCCGATCTAACATTGACGATAGAGTTTATTCCGTCCTGCTCAACGACCGATGGAAAATGGAACAGAGGGATGAAGACTCATCGCTTGGGGAAAGGAAGTAAACAGGATGAAGCAATGTGGGCGGGGACATTGTTGAAATTGATAAATGTGATCAATACCCGGGGTAAAGTCCAGCAGTTCCTTGAGGGGTGAATGGAATGGAAAATGCCGACCGAAAACCCTTACAGTGGATTTGGCATAGGCTAATGGGGGAGGATGGGAGGGGGCGAGTAATTGCAGAAAGAAAGGTAAGGGGGGGCTGGCACAGGTGGCATAGGCTAAGGGGGAGGGGGGGGGAGTAATTGCAGAAAGAAAGGTAAGGGGGGGGGGGGCTGGCACAGTGGCATAGGCTAATGGGGGAGGGGGGGGGAGAGTAATTGCAGAAAGAAAGGTAAGGGGGGGGGCTGGCACAGGTGGCATAGGCTAATGGGGGAGGGGGGGGGGAGTAATTGCAGAAAGAAGGTAAGGGGGGGGGCTGGCACAGGTGGCATAGGCTAATGGGGGGGGGGGGAGTGATTCAGAAACAAAGGTAAGGGGGGGGGGGGCTGGCACAGGTGGCATAGGCTAATGGGGGAGGGGGGGGGGGGCTGGCACAGGTGGCATAGGCTAATGGGGGAGGAGGGGGGGGGGCTGGCAAGGTGGCATAAGCTAATGGGGGAGGAGGGGGGGGCTGGCACAGGTGGCATAGGCTAATGGGAGAGGGGGGGGGGAGTAATTGCAGAAACAAAGGTAAAGGGGGGGGGGAATTCCGAATTTGGGAGAAAGGGGAAAAGAAATTGGCGATCGAAGGAGTTGATCAGTTCAATCTTACGGACGGTTCAACTTGGCCCTTTTGAGGGGCGATGTCGACGACTTCAATTACATTAGCGTATTGCAACATACAATTATCCATGAATTGTTCTCTGATTTCTTGTTTTTTTCTAAAAGTTTCGCCCAGCCCTGATTCCGGCCAACTCTACTGACAATGTATGAACAAAAAATTGACTGGAATATGATATCTAGGGCTGCAATTTATCGGCGGCGATCGTTTCAGTGCCCACACTTCAGTGCCGATACACTTCAGTGCCAGCATTTTTTTCTGAAAAAATGCAGGAATCGCGTGCAATCAGATCAATTTTTCGATTCCGCTAGATTTATAAAGTAAATAAGGTTCAATTCAAAAACATTGTCATGAACTTTTAGCCATCCAGAGCTTAAGGGTTCATCTCAGGGTGGCTTAGGCCTAAGCCTAACGAACCCCAAGCCAGGGTGGCTTAGGCCTAAGCCTAACGAACTTTTGACCAAAAAGGTCTCCCTATGGTTTTTCAAAATTTGAACTGGTTCAAAAAATCGGAGATGTTTTCGGAGCTTAAAAATATTGTCAGATTCGTGATCAGCACCCTTGAAAATTCGGTATGATGTTTTCAGCAAATTTGGGGAGGGGTCGCAAAATGCGAAAGTACAGATTTATGTTACTCTCGTTAAAATAAAAATTGGTAAAAAGTGGAATCAAAATATTGATCTGATTGCACGCGATTCCTGCATTTTTTCGGAAAAAAAATGCTGGCACTGAAGTGTGCGTCTCTGAAGTGTGGGCACTGAAATGATCGCCGCCGTCCCGTTCAACCCTAGATGAAACTCTTACTTTGTGGAAGGATGATGGAGTTAGAAAAGAAATGAAAAGGACAAAAATTTAATGGAGAGAAGTGGGAAAAGAAATTGGTGATCGAAAGAGGTGATCAGTTCAAACTTTTAGCTGATGCTTCAAACTTGGCCCGACAGCGAAACAATTTCTTCAACTTTTTCCCCCGATTTTTTTTAGCTTTTTCTTCATTTTTTCCATCACTTTTGCAAAATCCGGCACATTATCGTCGTCGACATTGTTGAACCATTCATTGTACATTTTGCACCATTCGTCCCGCAATTTATCAATTTGTAGCCAATCGGCAGTTTTTTCGAGTCGTTCAAGATCAAATTTAAGCAAAGTCCATTCAACTTTTTTCATAACATTTAGATTTACGTAATTCCGTTCCCCCTTTTGCAGCATTTCTTCGAGTTCTTCAATTATCGGAGGGATAATTTGTTGTAATTCTGTAAAAACATAAAAAAAAGTGAAGAAAAACTTTGATTTTTATATGACATTAATAGGGAAAAATTGTTTAAGACAAAAAAAGCAAACCTTTATGAGGGTCGATTTGAACTCCAATTACATTGGCGTATTGCAACATATTATCCTGGAAATGTTTTCTGATTTCTTCTTCTTTTCTAAATCATAAATTAATTTTAATTTTATTAAATATTTTATTATTTTGTTTTTGCAAATTAACCCACGGCTTATCAGCGCACAATTTCTGTTTTTCCCAAGCAAAATTCAAAGCCAATTCAACAGCCTTGTCGTAGGGAAAATTGTTTTTTTCCATCGCTTCCCACAATAAATCTTCAACAAAATATGCCAAAATACAAAACTCATTTTGAATTGGCACTTTTATTTTTTTCGTGGGCTTTTCTTGCCCCGTCAAATATTCCAAAACTTTTAGAAAAACTTCGGAGTCCGATGGGCTGATCCAAATTTGACCGTCGTTTATGTCGCCAAGAATATTGGCCATTTTTATGATTTCATAAATTGTCGGTGAATATTCGGACAATGAAAGAATAAATTCAAAATTTTCTGTTAATAAAAATATATTTGAATTTTAAATGAATTAAAAACACTCACTTAAGGCGTTCTCCTGTTCTAATTCTTTTTTATTTTCCACATAAATGAAATAAGGCAATTTCCAAGTTGGAAGATTTACTTCCACCATTTTGTTTATGTTTCTGATTTTTAATGCAAAAAAACTAAAATAATTTAAATTGTCTGACAAATATTGACTATTTACCCAAATGTTATGGGTGACATCCCAAAACTTTGATTGACGACGAATAAAAATGTCTTCAAATATTTTTCAGCAAAATCATTTTGCTCAATTTGCAAAGACAAACGAATTGCCAATGTGAAAAGAAATTTGAAAAGTTGCTTATTCTGAGTCATCGGGCTTGTCTTGCGCTGTATAACCTCAATATTGTCCATTGAAGCGATGTTTTGAATTGTTTTCACAAAGTCCAGCTTATCGCCAATATTGGAAATTGATGTCGATTTTAATCTGTATGTGCGATAAACAAATTAAGTATTTGTAAAAAACTTAAAAATTGTATGAAAGATAGGCAAATATAGTTTTTGACAAAGATTGGGGATTATCAAATCCGGGGCTACATATCCGAATGCAGAACCCGTTGTAAATTGGTTTGAATACGGAACCATAATAAAGTTTTTGGGGTTTTCGGGGGGGGGGGGCGTAGAATCTAAATCTAGCCTCCTTTTCAGCCAATCCTAACCCCAGACCCGAATTCGAAGATTTGTAATTTTTCTAACTGGTCTGGATTCGGGTTTGTGACAAGGATTAATTCAATGGCCCGTCAATTTCTGACATTTTGCCTAGCCTCTGAACCAAGATATTTCGCCTAACCTCTAGACCAAGACATTTTGCCTAACCTCTGAACCAAGACATTTCGCCTAACCTCTGAACCAAGACATTTTGCCTAACCTCTGAACCAAGACATTTCGCCGAACCTCTGAACCAAGACACTTTGCCTAACCTCTGAACCAAAACATTTCGCCTAACCTCTGAACGAAGACATTAAGACGTCCAAGAATGTGTTCACTCAGTGCCGAAGGAAAGGATAATAATTGCCGTGTTTCGTCATATTTTACATTATCCGAATATTTGTTGAAAGTTTCGAATAATATTTGACCAAATTTAGGAAGTATTTGTCGATAGTTTGTCAAACTATAATGTCCGCGTAATGGACATGAACTGCTTGTGCAGCTGCTGTACTCCTTGATTATTTGCTTTAGTAGCGTCGAAAGCTCATTTAATGCCGCGTTTGATTTGTTCCTTTCAAAATTCTCTAATTTTTGATCATTTTCGGTATCGTTAAGTTCTTTAATAATTCGAGGCAAAACTTTAAATTCATTCAGATTTGTTATGCCATTCATTGAATATTCTTTGTTCTTTTTGTCGGAGTTCATTTTAAAATTAACAACAATTTTACTCAATGCGACAGCAAATTGTAAAACAGCTTAAATCAACCAAAAATAAAACTCTATTTTTTTTAAAAATTTACTTAAACTCCTAATTATGCTCAAATTTGCTTTGAACCTTTAAAATAAAATTACAAAATTTTAATAGAGATGATCGAGTTATGTGGACGCAATTGCGGATTGCAGATTTTTTCCGCAATTTGGATCCGAAATCGGTGGTTTCAAAAATTTATTTTTTGAAACAAATAATAAGACAGTGGTCTTGCAACTTTTTGACAAAATCCCATTCTTTCAGCAGAAGTCCCCACCCCCACCCCCTCTTGAATCGGTGGCCTAGTGGTTTGTCGTTCGTCAATTCTGATGTTTTGTGTTGAGTTCAAACCCGCTTGAGTGCAAGCACTTATTTACCGGTTTTCCTCTAGTCGTATACAGGGGTGGACACGGATATCCGCGGATTATCCGGATATGGATGGATACGGATACGGAATTTCAAAAAATGTACGGATACGGATGGACACGGATATGAAAGTCAAATCCGCGCATATCCTTATATTTGAGTACCAATGTGTTTTTAATCATTTTTAATTTTTGCCGAGGACATGCCGGTGCTCTTCCGTACTTTATGACAAAAATTTCATTTTTTTTACAACAGTTTTCAATATCAAAACTGTGGTGTAGTGGTTTGCCTCTTCGACGTGTCAAATGTTATGTGTGGGTTCGAACCCGCTTGAGTGCATGCACTTATATTGTGTTTTGCCTCGAGTCACAAAAACGCTTCCCCCAAATAACAATTTTTTAATAAATTTTCAAAATTTTTTAATTAAGATGAGTGCAAAAAAAAGAATTTTTGAAAAAAAAAATTACCACAGCATTTTTAAATTTCGGTTGAAAATCTCTTAACAAATTGATTCAAAATTTCAAAATTTTCTAGGCGGCGCCTATCGGCACCGCCGACACCCCCCCCCCACCCCCACCCCTGAAGTTCTCAAAAAAACTTGCATTTTTGAAAAATTCGCAACTCGGCAAAAATTCGAAATTTTGAGCAATTATTTTAACAAAAATCTTAAGTTTTTCCGACGGCGCATGCTGGCACCGTCGGGTCTTCCTTCCCAGAAAAGTAAAGGTTTCAAGGCACTCAAATTTTTACTAAAAAACTCTTAATTATTCTTAAATTTGCTTTGAACCTTTAAAATAAAATGACAAAATGGGAAGGCAATCTTAATGATATTTGGTTTGTAGGAGGGGCGGAAGTTTTTAATGTTTGCCAATCAGAGATGCTTGAATTATGCGTGCCGTTTAATGATTCCGTATTTTCCGTAGATTTTTTGTGAAATGAAAAAATTCAAATAATTAAATTAAATTTAAATAAAAAGATTGCCTTTGCATTCGTGCGAATCAATTGGAATTGCTCTCACGTAATTCAACAATGGCTCTTGGAACAATTCCATCTCGAGTTGTTGACTTCAAAACAAAAACAGATTTAAATCTTTAAAAACATATATTTTTTAGCATTATTTTGTCATTTTGGGTAATTTCTTAATAAAATGCCGTTAAATGCTTTTTTAAATTTGTTTCGATTATTTGCTGAATAAATTAAATTTGGAGAATATTAAAACCTCTTCCCCCAAAGCAAGTTTTTGGGTTTGGTGCTCCAAGATGCTTTCGCGCATTCCGCCTCCATTCGCTGGACGTATTCCGAAAAGCCAGGGTAAAGGGTGTGACTGGCGTGCTCCTTTAAACTTTGTTCCAATTCTCTTCCAAAACGGACGATCGCGCAGTCGACTTTATTCACGTTGGACTCCTTCAGCTTCATTGATTTGTGATCAAGTTTGGCAATAAAGTACTGCTTCAAAAACATGTACACTTCCGGTGTATCATGTGTGGGCAAATGGTTGTTGTTGTTGATGGCACTGCTGGGCGCCGCCGAATTTGTTTCAATTAAAATTGCTTCAAGCACTTTGTAAATTTCATAGTATGACAGTGAAAATTGCGAGAGTTTTAATACGAAATTGAAGTTTTCTGCGATAATGGTCATTTAATATTTGAAAAAACTACAACAAATCCATATAAGAAAGAATTGACTTGAAAAGAATTAAAAGTAAAACGGCCGGGCCCTTTGATCACTGCTCTGCCGCATTAGCCGACTCGCCGATGGACGACTCGCCGATGGACGACTCGCCGATGGACGACTCGCCGATGGACGACTCGCCGATGGTCGACTCGCCGATGGTCGACTCGCCGATGGTCGACTCGCCGATGGTCGACTCGCCGATGGTCGACTCGCCGATGGTCGACTCGCCGATGGTCGACTCGCCGACTGTTGACTCGCCGGTATTATCTATTAGATTTGTAAAATCTAAATTTAGTTCTGGCCATCGGCGAATCGACCATCGGCGAGTTGACATGCACGCCCTCGGCATTCTCCAATTCCCGAACTTGAGGTTGTCGGCGTCTTTCACACAGAGACGCAGATCACCTTCGGTAATATGGCAACCGGCTCCAAAATAGTGGCATTTTTGTAGCAATTTTTCTTAAGGAATTTTCAAAAAAAAACAAATTTTTTGAGGGGTCGGCGGTGCCGATAGGCGCCGCCGAGAAAATTTTGATTTTTGGACTTGTTAAGAGATTTCCAAAATTGTGGCATTTACCACTAAAAGAGGGCATTTTGAGATCCCTGCTTTTACACTACGCCGCCTGAAATATAGCCGCTGGGATTGAGCAGTGATTTCCCTTAATTAATTAATTATTTAAATTCCCTACCGATAAATTGCTTTCGTTCTGAAGTCTGTTTGGATATGTTCTGATTCATAAATTTAGCCCACATGTGATCCCCTTTCCCACCAATTTGTTCAATTGGAAATGGAAATATTCTAAAATTTTTTAGTATTTTAGACACTTTTTTAAAATAAAAATTTGACCCAAACTCCGTTAATATGTAATAAATGGTTTTTTTCCTAAAGCATGAGAAATCAGATGGATGATATGAAATAATTAGTTAAATCATACCCACCAGGATGGTCGGAATTCCGGGTTCCGAAAATTTTTGACAATGCGGAATTTCGAGTTCCGACTTCCGAAATTTTAAGGAAAAAATCGGAACTTTTCGGAAGTGTTACCCAACATTTTTGCAAAACAAAATGACAATTTGTGCCGATTTTGAACACAATGCCAATTCATTTAAAAAATCCTTAAAACGACAGAATATGGGCATCAGAATCTCCTCTTTCCAACGCAATTGTCACCCATTCACTTCACCCTTCTTCCCAGGTTCCACAAAAATCAAAGGAGTTTTGCCTGACTTGGTAATCCCTCCCCAAACCATAAGAATCGTGAAGCCTTAAGTAGTTAGCCATTTCGACAATAGGGAATGGTTTTCCAACAAGACCCCGATCGGGCCCAAAGGGCAAATTTTCCTGGGTTTATCAGTGCTCAGGAATGGTCCCCTTACTCTCCTGACCTAAACCCCATGGATTATTCTGTGTGGTAAATTTTGGAGTCAAGGGCCTGTGCCAAACCCCAAAAAAATTTGGAGGCGCTTCGACGTTCCCTTCTCCGGGCATGGGACAAAATATCCGTCCAGGAGGTGCGTGCCATCTGCGAAAATTTTTCCGCACATCTTCGCCTCTGTATCCGATCCAAAGGGGGGGGCACTTTGAAACTTCCTGATTGTTTTAAATCTTTTGTGTACATTTTGAATGTTTTTTGGTCTAATTTGATTATGTTTGAAAAAAGGTATGGTAAAAAATAAGTGGTGCAGGACTTTTGTGTCACCTTGTAATATCTTTGCAAAGCGACAACTTCCCAATACGTATATGGCTCAGTGGTTAGCTGTTTCGTGACTTACGTTGGGTTCTACTCCCCCTAATAGTCTGTTTTTATTGATTCTTACGAGGGGAGCATCCCTTACTGTGACCACTCAGATCACTTTTAAACTATGCCTATCGTGTAGAGCACCCTCGATTTACTCTTGTAAATTTTCGGCTTTTTTTCCCGCCCACAGAGTGAAGGGTTGAAAAATGCAATTTAAATTTTTGCACGTTTTCTTGTAAAACCACTGCGTAGGGACTCTAAAAGATCATATCTCAGTTCAAAGTTGGATAAACTCTAAGATTTTTGCATCAAAAAATTGAGAAAAGCACGGAGAATTTTTTTAAAATAAGTATGAATACCTGGCTTAAAAAAATGCAAGCTTAAACGGTATTAGTGGCGATGGTCACCCCCCGCTCATCCCTTTTTTTACAAAAGAATTATTTTTTCAAAATCGGGAAAACAATGTTTCTAGGGGTATTCGGAAGCGTAGAATCCATATCTGGTCTCCGTTTTGCCTGATTTAAATCTAAAACCAGAACTCGAACATTTAAAAAATAATTGTGTCAAAAATCGATTTATTGCAATATCATTTCCGGGGTTCGGAAAAACGAGGTCAGATTCGGATTCCTCGGCCTCGAATACATCTGAAAACACCTTTTGCCCGAGAAAAAAAAAATTATTTAAAAAAAAGAGGGCTGATGGTGACCATCGCCACTAATACCGTTTAAGCTTGGATTTTTTTTAAGCCAGGTATTCATACTTATTTTTAATTCTCCGTGCTTTTCTCAATTTTTTGATGCAAAATTCTTAGAGCTTGTCCAACATTGAGCTGAGATATGATTTTTTAAATTCCCTGCGCAGTGGTTTTTCACGAAAACGTGCAAAAATTTAAATTGCATTTTTCAACCCTTCACTCTGTGGCGGGGAAAAAAAAGGCCGAAAATTTACAAGAGTAAATCGAGGGTTCTCTACACGATAGGCATAGTTTAAAAGGGATCTGAGTGGTCACAGTAAGGGATGCTCCCATCGTTAGTCATCGCTCAAAAACCCTTATAAAATGGTGATTTTTTTTTGCAAATTTTGGGCACATTTCCTAATTAAATTCACTAATTAATTTTTTCCCCAAGCAATGAAACCCCAAAAATAAAGCCCCTAAAAATTTTAACTTTTTTTGAAAATTCTTTTCCCTGCGGCGCCGCTAGTCCTCCCCAACAAAAACCTCTAATAAAAAGCCCTAAAATTTTCAATTTCAGGAATTTTTGAACCTCAAATTAAAAATGTTAAAAAACTTATTTTTGTTTGCAATCAAACCAGCCAATAGTTGAATTTGATTGTTAAATGTTTGTTGTATATTAGAGAAGCAGCATTGTCTTTTGGAGTTTGTAGAGAATTTGGTGGGCTATTCATCCCACCCCATGATGGTTTTTTGCAGAAAATTTTTTCCCAAGCCCTCAGGGATTTTTTTCTAAAATGACCCCCATTTTCAGTGTATTTTGGGGTTTCCGGATCTTCATGAAGGAGATGTTGTAGCAACCTGGTCCAATTACCTTTTTTTTGATCAGTATCAAAAGTTATGCCTGCATCAATTTTTGTTTGGATTTTTGGCCAAACAAAAAATGATTTTTTTTTGTTTTTAAAATTTTGTCGTTTTACTTTTGCGCCACTAAAAAGTAGTGCAATTGGACATGTGGTCAAACAATGTTTTGACGTGCGCCGAGTTCGACATTTTTTGGGCTCGGAATTGCGACTTCCGAAAAATTTTTAAGGCGTCGGCTCCCATCCCTGATACGGGTACGCACGCCTCACTTTAGTGCCGCACACTTCAGTGCCAGCAACTTTAAAAGTCTATAACTCTTTTTAAGCTCAACCAAATCAAACAAACAAGATGTAAAGCTCCAAGCTTTTAAAAGGCTTTGTTAAGCCAAATCTAAACAATTAGAAAATCTTGAAAAAGTTATTGCAATAAATTACGAAAAACCTCAATTTTGGGGTTTTCACATTGAACTTTTTAAAAATGAATTAAACCGCTTGGCTGCTTTTTCCCCTAATGATTCTTCTTATTTAAAGCTTTCGAATGACATCTTGTTTGTTTGATTTAGTTGAGTTTAAATCAAGTTTATAGCTTACAAATAAGCACTGAACTATGGGACTGAACTGGGCCTCGCGATTTCACCCCTTAATTGGATGGCGACATGAAGTTTGGGCACCGGGAAGTTTGGGCACCAGAAGTTTAGGCACCGCAATACAAATTAAAAAATAAATTATCAAAAAAGCATTCATTCTTGACTTGTTTTGTACATTATTGCATGGAATTTAATTTTCGACTAACAAAAGTATTGAGTTCTAATTAGAGTTGGTCGGGACCGGGATTTTTGGGAAAGGGACCGGGATTGATCGCGGGACCGTGAAAACTGGGATCGGGACCAGGAAAAACCGGGAATGGAAATGGGGGACATTGTATGGTCAAGGGTGAAACAAAAATTCTTTTTTTATTATTCAAAAATATCTTTCCCATGTCTTCAACTGTTTAAAACCTCATGGCCAAGAAGGAAAATCACTTAAGCCATAATGATTTTAAAATGCTTACGATAAAAGCTCCAAAGTGTTTATGAGAACCTAAGATGGCGAAAATTTTAAAATTTTATTTTTTAAAAGGTATTGCGGTGCCTAAACTTCCCGGTGCCCAAACTTCCCCCCCGCCAATTGGATGATATGAAATAATTAGGGGGCTTAATAGTGCATTTTACCACAAAATATTGATTTATTCAGGGGTAGAATCGAAAATGTTTTCGAAATGAATGGTATTTCAGGGCTTTTCGCGTCAAACCCTGTTCGTAAAAAATAGGCTAAAAGCTGAAAATCTCGGTTCTATAAATTATACCCACCCATTTTCATTATTGCCGTTTCGTGCAGCCAAAATTTTGTAAGCCGACAAAAGTGTTTGCATTTGCCATTCGCCAATGCCATCATATGAATAATACTTATCAATACTAAAAATAAAATATAATTTAATTTATTAATTAATTATTCAAATCCGACTTCACACAAAGGAGAATCCGCGCGGCATAAGAGAAGATCAGCTGCATAATTTGGTCCACCACCGTTTTGGGGATTGGCTTTTGAAGGCAGAAAATGTTTCTGTTAAATTCGTTGGCAATAAAATTGTCAAGCTTATTGGAATAACGTTGAAATCCAACAAATCCATTGTCAGAGTTGGCATTGAAAATCGGGCGCGTTTCTTTGTTGTTGTGCTCGATCACTCGAAAATTGGCAAGTTCCGACGCATATTTAACAAATGTTATGTTAAACGACAATTTGCTAATTGGCTGAGATTGTTGGTAAATGCCATTAATTAGCTGAGCAAATATTTGGACATTGTCGGCCGAATTGGTCAAATTCCATTGGTATGGCGATGGTGACGCACAAACGGAATAATAATTGCCCAAATAATTTATAAAAGTAATAAAAAGTAATGCCAACATTTGTGCTTTCATATTTTGCTAAACAAAATTATTTTCAGGCACTCTGATAAATAAAATCTTTACGCAATTTTACATTTTATTAATCTTGGCAATCAGAAAATGATTAATATATTTTTGTGAAAATTTTATGCTTTCAATTTGTAAAATTTTAATGTAAAGCAAGGGTTGAGGGCCAAAATGATTTTTGAAAAATGAGAGACGACAAATTATTTCGTTCATTTATAATGATTAATAAAATCTTATCGATAAAATGCTAGAGAACGTGGATTTAGCATGAAGCAGGGGAAGCAGGGCATGGCATTATCCAAATATAATTGAGAATGATTTGGCATGAATCAGGGGAAGCAGGACATGGCATTATCCAAATATAATTGAGAATGATTTGGCATAAAGCAGGGGAAGCAGGACATGGCATTATCAAAATATAATTGAGAATGATTTGGCATAAAGCAGGGGAAGCAGGGCATGGCATTATCCAAATATAATTGAGAATGATTTGGCATAAAGCATGGGAAGCAGGGCATGGCATTATCCAAATATAATTGAGAATGATTTGGCATAAAGCAGGGGAAGCAGGGCATGGCATTACCCCAATATAATTGAGAAGGTGCATGCAACTTTGGCATTAATAATCCACTGGTTCACAAGATCGAGAACCAAGGAGCATTCGAAATTTTGAGCTTTAGACCAGAAGTTTTATGAAATTTCTCCAAACCCAATAAAATAACAACAAAAATTTCCGGTGCTTCCCGGGAAATTTTGGAATTCTAATGTCCGCAGTTTTTTAAACTCAACCAAATTAAACGTAAAAGATAATATTTGAAAGCTTTAAGCTTTTGAAAGTTATTGTTAAGCCAAAGCTAAACAATTAGAAAATTTGAGAAAAAGTTATTTCCATAAAACTATAAAAAAGCCCGACGTTGAGTGCTCATTAAACTTTTTTTTAAATAGATTGAACCGCTTGGATTTTTTTAAACTGTAAGGAACCGAGTGATTCCGCTGGTTGGACCGGTTAAATGCCTATGGCGGAGGCAAAAGCTTAGCTGTAAAGAAGAAGGCAAGTGGGACGCCCCGGTAGCTCAGTTGGAAGAGCTGCCACGGATTGGGGGGAGGTTGTGGGTTCGAGTCCCACCCGGAGTTACCGTTTTGCCTATTCTTTACTAAACGATTCTTTCTCATTAAGAGTTTCGAATCGCATCTTTGTTTGTTTGGTTTAGTTACGTATAAAAAAGTTATAGACTTTCAAAATTGCTGGCACTTTAGCATTTCCGAAATTTCTCGGGAAAGTCCGGTTCAAAGTGGTAAATTTTGGAATTTCCAAAAATTTTCCGATTTTCTAAAGTTCCCATTACATATTCCAGCCGCTTTCTTTCGCGCTTTCATTTTTAAATCGATTACTCAATTTGACGACGCGGACAAATGGCCAGCCAACTCGCGCATGAGGAGGGTCTGAAGTGTCGTACCAAAGATCGAATGAGGTGAATGACATGGCCCCCTCCTGCTGTTGTCCACAACACTTTTCAATTTGATCAGAGCATCTTTTTGTTTGCTTATCCAAAATTCTGTATTAAATTTTCGTATATTTTGGCTTCCATATCCACAAATTTTTTGAATTTATATGATTTCTTAAGACCAATTTGGTCAAACATTATATAAATTGACGCTCTCGATGTTTTGATCCTTTCAATAAGCTTAAGCTCTGCGATTGGACCAATTTCAAAAAAGTTATGGCCAAAAAAGTGAAAACCTCGAAAAATGCCAATTTTTGGTTTCAATTTAACGATAGTTTATAGGTAAATAACTCGACCTTTGAGGCTTTGGGACCGATAGATGACATTTTTATTTTACGGATTTATGCAACAAAACATTTTAGTCATTTATGTAGCTCCAAAAAATGCCTTTTTCGACGTCCATTTTTGTTATAATTCATTTAATTTGCTTTTCACCGTCATCGCTGGCATTTGTGCCATCCGCCGCCGCCGATGCCATAAATTGTTCAACGATTGGCGATTGTCGGACGTGCACTTCCGCGAGTGATTTCCTCGTTTCTTGCCAGTATGTCGAACCCGCGCTTAACCCGGAATACTTTCTAAAACTCGGCTTTTGGGTGCTCATCAAACCCGGGTTTAAGTATTTTTAACCCCAACTCGAGGCAGGGTTAATGGGTTATTTTCGATAATTAATGTAAATTAAATTTTAAATATTTTTTTTATTGATTTATATTATAGCGCATTTTTTGTTGCTAAAAATCGGCAATGTTAATAAAAACATTTCGGTTTTGGCATCGATTCTCGGGTTTTTGCAAAGCTTAACTTTTGTTGAGTCCCGTCCGACCCCGAATTTCCGGGGGTTTTTAGTTGAAAACCCACCAAAAATTTTAACTCCGACGTCGTGTGCCCAATCCTAGTCTCGAGCATCCAGGGGTGTGTCATTTTGGCGCCTGAAAGCCGGGCATTACCGGGTTTTGGGCGTCCGTGCCGGGTTTTGGGCGTCCGTGCCGGGTTTTAGCGTCCGTGCCGGGTCTTGGGCGTCCGTGCCGGATTTTGGGCGTCCGTCCCGGATTTTTGGCGTCTGTGCCGGATTTTGGGCGTCCGTGCCGGTTTTGGGCGTCCGTGCCGGGATTTTGGGTGTCCGTGCCGGGTTTTGAATCAGTTTATCGGGTTTCCGAGTTTTCCCGATGCCATAATCCCTGGCATCCGTCCCCCTACAACTTCCCCTCCTCTCACATTCAATGTGGTGTGTGCTCGGCCGGGTCTGCGAAAGTGGTTGGTCACTCACGCCGGCGGCAGGTAGCAAATGCCCGCACAATGAGCGCATTCGGCACCCGTACAACTGTCCCGTCAGTCCACCAATCAAATTCCCATTTCTGGACGAATTCGCGCGCAGCAGAGCATTGCCATTCATTGCGGCTGCAAATGCCGACAATATGCAGCAGGTGGGGGGAATGGGGAGGGGCGGCCATCGGTGCCGACTAGAGAAGGACTTGATGACCGATCGAGAATCTCGAATATCTCTTCGAGATTTATTAAGATTTCGATCGAGTCCTCGATCGCGAAAGGCCCCTTCCCTACTTGACCGGACTCGGGCCGAGCCTGAATTCATTTCCGCCTTTTGAGTTTTTTTTTTTTCAAAATTTTAAAAATTGTCTCAGGAAGTCTTGGGAAAGTGTCTCCAGGGGTTTCGGATGCGTAGAACCCGAATTTGACAACAATCTCGAACCTGAATGCGAACATGGTCAAAATTTGAAATTTTCCTCAAATTCAAATTCGACTTAGAAGACCGGAATTTGTCGAAACAGGGGTCAGATTCGGATTCTACGCCACCAAAACCCCATACAACCCGATGATAACAAAAAAAAAACATTTTTTTTTGAAAAAATGGCCCGAAGCTCAGAGTCCACCGATGGGTTTCGTGATTTGACTTTGAAAACTTACAAACTATCTAATCAGACGAATTCTTTATTGTAAATAAAAATAATAATATAAATTTTTTGCTATAATTCTAAAGGCACAAATTTGTCTGGAGAATAATGCCGCCGATGCACGGATCATCCGACGATACGAAGTCCCATACGAGCTTTTCAACGTAAAAATCAATCGCATCGCTAAAGAAACTTTAAAAAAAACAAATTTCCGTTTTTTTTAATTCGAAATTGTGCAACAATTTTTCTGAGAATTTGTTCGTCCGGATTCAATGAACCCTCCCGCATTTAAACAACAGACAAAATGTGTTGCGGTTTTGGCATTTTTACCAATGGAAAATGCCGTGGTGCTCACTTTTCGTGCCATCAATGGCGTTGTGCAGGTAAAGTGTTTTCAACGCTCGAGGGGAGACGCATATGCGATAATGTGCCAACTTCTAAATGCCATAAATAGTGTTTTTAGCTTTGGTTGGAGCTTCTAGAGCCCATTTTATAATCCATATTTTTCCATTTTTCAAAAATTCTTTAACAAAAATGCAATAAAAACGAAAAATACACCCCTAAGGGTCGACTTTTTCAAAATTCAAAAAATGCACCCCTAAAAATTGACCTTTTCGCAGCAAAAAAATTCTGCCACCAAAGAAATGAAAATTCTGTTTTTTCAAAAATTTTCTTGGAAATTCCTTTAATTTTTTCTTTATATATAAAAATTTTTAATGCTTTTATTACTTCTATTAGGAAATCTTGCCCATTTTTTTGCAATATTTGAAAAAATTTTTATCCATATTTTGCAATTTTGCCAATATTCGGTCCATATTTTGCAATTTTTTATGGCCATATTTCGAGATTTTTTGTCCATATAAATCGTAGCCCTAGTGATAATTAGGGCTGGCATTTATTTGCATATTTTAGTTCAATTAAGTTTTGGTGTAGCACAAAATAGGTGTTGTGTTACGTTGATCCTTCTTTTTTGACCATTTTTAAATTGCATGTTTTGCATATTTGAGCACTTTTTGGACAAAAATTTAACAAAAATGCTATTTTGGGCCAGTTTTTGTGCCTATACCCCCCCCCCCCAGCCCTAATGATGATCCCGGTTCTTCTCATATATGTAGAGTTAGATAAAATCTTTCAAGAAAATCTCTTTGAAAATCGTTTTTCATTTGATTTTCGAATTCGGAAAATATGTCTTCAGGCAATGCTCAACCCTCTGAACATGATTGCTAACTCTCTCAAAGACTTTGAGCCGGTTGGAGGTAAATTGCCCGATTTGTTGGAAAATGGCACATTTTTAAAATCTTTGCCTCAGGCAAAGTGATCTCCAATTTCTACGACATGTTCTTTGCCCTGTGGAAGGATGGGCTCGACGCCGATTTGAGACGGGAATTATGTGAAGAGCATCTGAACGCCGAAATTTGGGTGCGTTTAATGCCTGAAATGCCTAAAAACCAAACAAACCCCGATACCCGACGATTTGGACCAATCTCCGACCCCGATTCCCGACCAATCCTCGACCCCGTTTCCCGACCCCGATTCCCGACCAATCCCCGACCCCATCAATCCCCGACCCCGATTCCCGACCAATCCTCGACCCCGTTTCCCGACCATCCTCGACCCCGTTTCCCGACCCCGATTCGCGACCAATCCCCGGCCCCGATTCCCGACCCCGATTCGTGACCAATCCCCGACCCCACCAATCCCCGACCCCGATTCCCGACTCCGATTTGCGACCAATCCCCGGCCCCGTTTCCCGACCAATCCTCGAGCCCGTTTCCCGACCAATCGCCGACCCCGATTCGCGACCAACCCGGCCCCGATACTCGACAGTACCGTCCCCGACTGGGACAATTTGTAATTCTCCGGCCCAGATCCCCGACTTTTCTTTCCCCAAACATCGGGGTGCCATCCTTCTCGACACATAAACAACACACAGTCCAGATATTCGGCCACTCAGTGGGCGGCTCTTTGGCTGCATTGGCCGCCGCTTGGGTGGCCAAAAGCGGAATGACGTCATCCGAGCAAATACGCTTCATCAGCTTTGGGCAGCCACGGACTGGCAATCTCGAATTTGCTCGGCACTTTGACGCGTTGGCACGTTGAAAATTGAAAATTTATCAACAAAAATGTTTCGAATTTTTTCAACAGTTGCCGTACAAGTATCGTGTGGTGCATTCTGAGGACACCATTCCGAGACGTCCGCCCAAATTGTTACTGACTGATGAACATTCACTGTTCCATCATCGATACGAGGTGTGTGTGCATTGGATGGAAAGTCAAATAATCAGACCAAAATGCCAACCAGGCCAAAAACGGGCAAAATGCCAACCAGGCCAAAAACGGGCAAAATGCCAACCAGGCCAAAAACGGGCAAAATGCCAACCAGGCCAAAAACGGGCAAATGCCAACCAGGCCAAAAAGGGACAAAATGCCAAGCAGGCCAAAAACGGGCAAAATGCCAATTAGGCCAAGAGTGGGCAAAATGCCAAGGAGGCCAAAAGTGGGCAAAATGCCAAGGAGGCCAAAAACGGGCAACCAAGCAGCCCAAAAACGGGCAAAATGCCAAGGAGGCCAACGGGCAAAATGCCAACCAGGCCAAAAACGGGTAAAATGCCAACCAGGCCAAAAACGGGCAAATGCCAACCAGGCCAAAACGGGCAAAATGCCAACCAGGCCAAAAACGGGTAAAATGCCAACCAGGCCAAAAACGGGCAAATGCCAACCAGGCCAAAACGGGCAAAATGCCAACCAGCCCAAAAACGGGAAAATGCCAACCAGGCCAAAAACGGACAAAATGCCAAGCAGGCCAAAAACGGGCAAAATGCCAAGGAGGCCGAAAACGGGCAAAATGCCAACCAGGCCAAAAAGGGACAAAATGCCAAGCAGGCCAAAAACGGGCAAAATGCCAATTAGGCCAAAAGTGGGCAAAATGCCAAGGAGGCCAAAAGTGGGCAAAATGCCAAGGAGGCCAAAAACGGGCAACCAAGCAGCCCAAAAACGGGCAAAATGCCAAGCAGCCCAAAAACGGGCAAAATGCCAAGGAGGCCGAAAACGGGCAAAATGCCAAGCAGCCCAAAAACGGGAAAATGCCAACCAGGCCAAAAACGGACAAAATGCCAAGCAGGCCAAAAACGGGCAAAATGCCAAGGAGGCCGAAAACGGGCAAAATGCCAACCAGGCCAAAAACGGGCAAATGCCAACCAGGCCAAAAAGGGACAAAATGCCAAGCAGGCCAAAAACGGGCAAAATGCCAATTAGGCCAAAAGTGGGCAAAATGCCAAGGAGGCCAAAAACGGGCAACCAAGCAGCCCAAAAACGGGCAAAATGCCAAGGAGGCCAACGGGCAAAATGCCAAGCAGCCCAAAAACGGGCAAAATTCCAAGGAGGCCAAAAACGGGCAAAATGCCAGCATTGCCCAGTTGGAATTTCGTCTGACGTGCAAAATATGTATGCAAAATTTTGTTTTATTGATCCTTTTTTTTGGCCCATTTAGTTTCGGCTTTTTTTGATCGGGACTTACTTTTTCCATCTCGTTTTTTTCCAAATCCTAGTCTATTCTTGTCTAAATTTTTTTTCGATATTTTTTTAAGATTCTCCGATCGAAATTTTGATCGACAAAATTTTGGTTCGACTGAGACTCGAGATTCAAGATTATCGATCGGTTCTCAAATCCTTTCTCTAGTCTTCCGCCAGAATAGCCCTCAAAAAGATTCGATCCAAAGCCGTTAATAATGTCTGGCCAGCGATCATGGCGATCCGGGATCAGATCACTCATATTTCGAGCGACAAACCAAAACAAAACAAAAAAACGAATTTTGTCCCCCAAAGGTCTGGTACAACAACGACATGGCCACGGGTGCCGCCTACGAGCTGTGCGAAAGTGCGGACGGCATCCAATGCAGCGGAACGCTTGAGCCCTCCGGCGTTAAGGCTCTTCCGCTTGGCACGGCGGACCCGCTGCCCTCGTACATCGCCCATTTGAGCTACTACAACGTGAGCCTGATCGCCTGGTTCCGCTCCGGCTGCGCATCAAAAGGGCATCTGAAGATAAAGCCCAAAAATCTGCCGGGCTAAAACACCGACGGATCGATCACATTTTGTTTTGTGGTGGCACTAATCAAGAAAAATGATCTGACCTCACATTAAATGAGACATAAGGTCAATTCGGTCAAAATCAGACAAAAGGTCAATTCGGTCAAAATCAGACAAAAGGTCAATTCGGTCAAAATCAGACAAAATGTCGACTCTTCCAAAATCAGACAAAGAGTCGACTCTTCCAAAATCAGACAAAAGGTCGACTCTTCCAAAATCAGACAAAAGATCGATGCGACGAAAATCAGAGACAATGGATCGACTCTTCCGAATCAGACAAAAGACCGACTTGGCAAAATGCCCAGGGTTGGCAGGCATCTCTGCTTACAGATCATTTTGGGGTTTTTTGAATCAATTTTCTTAACAAACAAAATTCACCATTTTTTTTTTCAAAAATTTTTGGCATCTCCAAGACTTAAAAAGCGAGCAAAAATTCTGCAAGAGGTGCATAAAGATTAATTCAATTGTTTTCAACAGAAACATAGTCAATGGACCAAAAGTTGGCTAATTATTGCTATTTATAAAAAAAATTTGAATTTCCTGTTTTTGGCGCAACCAAATGCGATTTTTTTGAAAATTATAAATATTTTTGCAATTTTCCCAACCCAAATTTTGGGGACCTTCAAATTTTTAGCAGCATTAATTTTCATTCTCCACAAAAACAAATGCTTTTGATGCTCTCCATACCATAATAATATCCTTTCTTTCAACACATAATCCAGTTTACTCAATTTCCGGCGAATATTTGCCACTTATTTCACCCACTCGTCTCAATTAGTGTGTATTGTTTGTGCTTTCCATTCATTGGATTTGCCCAAAAATGCGTCCGCATAATCCCAAACCGCCCCAAATTCCGTCTTTTCGTGGGTTCATATTCATTTATGCCAAAAACATTTTGGGCTCATTAAACCCGCACTAAAATGCCATCATTTCGAACGCCGTCAGTTCGCTTGTTCAGGTACACATTACCGTTCGTTTACTGGAACGGTCACTAATTTTTTGATGTAAACTTTAACCATTATTACATATATGTACGGTCTCTGATCACTATTGATTAGAATCATGTAACTTTCCCCATTAAAAATGTCTCTGAAAATGATCATGAGCTATGTGGCCCAAGGTTGGGCATAATGTCAAACGAGCGCTTTCGAAGCGTTCAAACATTTTGAGCAAGAAATAGAATTGGTTGAAACAATGCTTCTGATGATCAGAAATTTTTTTGAGTATTTGTAGCAATGTCAACTGATCCAAAATGATCAGATCCTTTTTTCTGAATTGGACCGGACCATTTGGGTGATCAAGGGACATGATCAGATTATTAAATTTGAGGATCACCAAAACATTGGTTGGTCGTTGGTTGATAAAAATGAAATAAATGGTGGCATTTTCTCAGTTTGTTTCTTCTTCCGCTGACGACGCTTTATTGCCACAATGTCTCCTCTGAACGGGGGACGCCGTTTTTGGTTGACGGAGAAGTGATGTCTTCTTCCCTAAACGATGGTTAGCTAAATTGGGCATGACTCAGAGATAGGGGGGGGGGGGGGGGAAACCATAAAAATACTCATTTTGGCATCCCGAGAATTATGATATTTTGCCCAAAAAGGCATTGTTCCGGCTGTTGGGCACCGTCGATGGAAGTCCGAAGGGCGGACGGGCATTTTGCGCACACTGTTGTCCCAATGGCATTTGTCCGATGGTGGGGGAGTGCCAATGGACGACGGCACTTTTGGGCCCAGGGGCATGGCGGACATTCGACAAATGATCAATTCCGATAACAAACGGGCGAACAACAATGGAACAGAGCGAAAGAATGGCAACCGGGTAATGTGATTAGTGTGTCTTGCCGATCAGGGATTTTATAATGAAATATGACTTTCGGGTTGGCACCCCGGAAAAGTCGGGGACGGAGTTCCTCGTGTCGGGGAAAACAAATGATCGGGGTCAGGTCGGGGTTGTGCGGGCGGCACTGTCGTGGATCGGGGTCGGGGATTCTTCTAAAATCGTCGGGGATCGAGGTTTTCGGTGTCGAGGACACATATGCCCAAAAATGATTAAATTCTTGAAAAGTCAGAAAACTTGTTGCCAGGTCGAGATAAGATCATTTATTGATCAATGCACAAGTCCTTGATTAGCTGTTGAGACTTTATTATTAAATCAAAATTTGATTAATTAATTTAAATGAATGAACGGCACGGCACTTAAAGTCTATTTTATATGTACAATAAAATCACCTTTTTAGCATAGAATGGCCGAGATTAGTGTGAAAAACGGCAGCTTAACGCACAAAACAGAGAACAATGGCATCAAAGTTGAAGGAAAAAAGAAAGAAACTGTATCAAAACATCGACATATTGCCAAAGTGAGTTAAAAAATTACACCAAAATCAGAAACAATTTTGAAAAAAAATCTCAAGATTTAGAAAAATCAAAAAGGCGGCATTGAACGGGCTGTAGTCATCAAATTGTTCCAACATTCAAACCAAAGTGCCATTCTCCGAGGCACGAGCCCAGCCCCTCCAGTGCCACAAAAATGGAGAAAAGGCAAACAAAGTCAACTGAATGCCGGCCATGCTGGCCCGCCGGCGATTGCGCCGCATTCGCCCGGCACAGCGGCATCGCCTGTGGCAATAATTCCACAAATTGGAGCTGTTCAAAAGCACAACAACAACAGCAAAATCCGAACAAAGCAATTGTTACTCCGGAGGATTTTTACAACTGGAAGAAAAATTGCGGGGTGCTTTTTTGGGATCGTTTTTGATTATGTTGGACCAAAACAACCCAAAATGATCAGATCATAGTCTGAAGGGAAATCAAAATCTTAAAAACGATTTTTCTCTTTTCTGAAAATCGGTTTCAGACTAGAGACCGGAATTGAGCTTCGCGCGAGACGAGATTCTCGAAAAAATCTCGGATCTCGAAAAATCTCGAAAATTCAGTTTTATTCGAGACGAGATGTCGAGACGAGATTTCTCGAGAATCTCGTCGAGATTTTTCGAGATTTCGAGACGAGATCTCGTCTCGACCGGTCTCTATTTCAGACCATCAAGGTCTAAGTGACTTCTGATCGGCTTCTGAAGACGTGGTCGAATATTAAAAATGGATCACATTAAGTACTGATCAGAATATTCTCACGGGGAGATGGTTTAATTGATCCGAAAATTTCGGACAAATCCAAACCGTGTAAGACAATAACAAAAACTTCTTGGCATTTAGCAAGAATGGCAGTATCATCAACAACGCTACAATGATGACAACCAAATTGAATGGCACAATGCCGCCCAATACGACGAATGATGATGCCATTCACCGACCGGCTTGCAATGGCACCAGCAATGCCAAAACTGCAACAACTCCATGCACACGGAGGACGGACGGTTGCCAGATGGCGGGCAAACAGCTCAGCGACGTTGTTGACGAATGCCATGCAAAAATCTGTTGTTGCCCATCTACAAAATGCCATTCAACTTCTGCTGAAACGGTTGTTGCTGAAGTGATCAGCAGCAGCAGTCCATGTCCGCTGAATGCCGGCTGTCAGCAAACTGATCAATCGACGTCCTCACATAACGAAGACTGCCACCAGAACAAATTGCGGAAACTGAAAATGCGCCGAATTGTGTTCCCCGCACTGAATAAGATGGAGAATGCAGTGCGCTGTGGTGATGATGGACTGTACAAAAGCGTTGATAGAAGTGATCAATGGCGATGACATGGATCGCGGCGATCATTCTGATCAGTCTCCAAATCAGTAAGACGATCGTTCTCTTGATCAGTAATTATCACGAACGGGAAGATGCAAAAAAATCTTTTGGTTACATTATTGCATCAAAACCCCTCAAGCATTGAACACAATTTTTTGAAAAACTTTTCTTAGTCACTTATAGACTCAGATGAATGAATCCTTATTATAAAATGAAAAAATGGCTGTTCATCCTATGATACGAATTCCAATGCGAGCTTTTCAACGTAAAAATATCCAATAAAAAAACTTTAAACAAAAAAATCGAGTGCGCAAAAAAAAATTATGGATTTCCACCTAACTATAAGGATTGACTTTTTTAAAATTTTCAAAAAATGCACCCCTAAAAATTGACATTTTTGCAACTAAAATTCTGCCATTAAAAAATGAACATTTTTATTTCTCTTAGCCCATTTTTGCTATATTTGAAAAAAATTTCTCCATATTTTTGCAATTTGCCCATATTTGGTCCATATTTTACAATTTTTCATCCATATTTTATGGCCATATTTCGACTTTTTTGTCCATATAAATCGTGACCCTACTTATGACAGAACTTTCCAGGGCCGCAAATGTCCGAAACGCAAATGACTTTTTTTTTAATTAGGACAGCAAATGTTACCCAAACACCTCAGATTTAATTGATAAAATTTACTTTGAGGGGGGAGTGGGGGGGGGGGGGGGTAAGTTCAAAAAACAATCAAGCTTGTTGTGTATCGTCACACCTATGCCAAATCTTGCAAAAAACGAACATAGGACAAAAAATGGAATCGTGTCGATACAGCGGCGATGAATTCGTGTCAAATTTATAGGCTTTGAGAAATATGCTAATTTTCTTTATGCAAAGCAAATTCTTTTATTTACAAACATGTTCTCGGGGACAATGTTTCTGACACCGACCCGCACGCTGAGTTTTTCTAATTTTCAAGTCCAACTAATTTAAATGAAGAGAAAAATTGCCATTTTTCTTTGGCTTCCCCTTACTGCGAATTCTGTGCCGAAAAATATTGCCAAAACAAATAAACATTCGGCATTTTTTGAATGGTCCCGCCAGCGCATTGCCATAGAAGCCTCGGGCGCATTGAGCACAAGTATCGCCAGCGGTGTTGTGCTCACATCTGCATTCAACAAGTTCAATCCGGCAAGTTCGGTTTGCTACTGCTTTTCACTCACCGGATTCCGCGTCACATTCTTTGGCATGTTCGTTGCATTGGCACGGCACGCATTTGGTCAATGGTCCCCCAAATGGCTCAGCCCGTTTATGCCCGGGGCGACAAAATTGTCCGCTGTACGCGGACGGACATACGCACCATTCCACCCAATCAGCACGACTGAGGTTTGGGGAAGAATGGCATCGGTTGTTTCTCAAAAGGATGCCAAAACCAACCCTCTCGGAATGCCATTTTTGTCCAACTCGAACACGTCGGTGGCAGAAATATTGACTAAAAAACGTTATATTGACTTTGACTACAAATCCCCAAAATATTGACCAAAACCCCAAATACTGCCAAATATTGATTAAAAAATGTGCTAAAACTATAAAATCAAGGGCGGAGCAAGGAATTTTTCGGGTGGGGGGGGGCGGGGGTGGCGCGGGCCCCACGGCCCCCCCTGGCTCCGCCCTTGTATAAAATATTAGACTTTTCTTCTAAATTACTTATCTATAAGCTAAAATATGGGTTTATTCTCAAAAAAGCCAAAATATGGACTCTACTTATAATGAATCCGGGTTTTTTTACCAATCATTTTTTTTCTTTTTTTGTCCCTTACAAATTACTAGTCCCGTTTTTGTTGACCTGGACCAAATTTAATCCCGAGTTTCCCCCAAAAGTCCCGGTCTTCGTGCCATCCTACTCAAGATTTTGAATCTCCCCAAAAAAAAAATGTGGCGCCGTGTGCCGTAAAACTCCAAAAAGTCCACCACCTTCAAATGCCGTCTGGTCGATCTCTTTCCGTGACTCTTTTGACTTCTCAACGATTTGCAATGCCATCTTCTCTATGTTCAGTGCACTCGTCCGATGTCATTGAGCCAACTTCGATGCGTTGGAGGTCAAATCGGTCAATAATTGGATGTCCATCGTGACGAAAATGAGCGCGATATGTTGCCAGAAGAAAATGCCGTGTTCAGTTGAACACCGAAGTTTTCAACGTGTTTGGCCAAGTCAAACCTGTATTTGATGATAAAAAATAATCATTATTTGATATTACTATTAACAAAAATATTACCCAATTTGACACATTTTACATGGACGGCCCCTCTACGGTTCGCCAAATAATTCTCGGCACAGAATTCGCATCGGCAATAGCAAGCAAAACTTAGAAAACCTCAGCGTGCGGTCGATGACGGAAACATGTCGGATCATTCTATAAGGATTATCATGTCATTATCATAATAGGATTAAATAAAAAATTAACGCACGAAAAATATGAAAAAGAATAAAAATGACAAAGAGAATTTCTCTGACTATCTCGCTTATTGACTCGTTGTTTCGTCGCAAGTTCTTTTAGCGTAAAATAATTTTTTCAAAAGTTTGCGGCGCATGTACGACCAGCCCAGGAGAAACCCTAAAAAACAATTCATAACTAACCATTTTGCACGGGAAAAAATCAAATCCCAAAGCTGATCCGGCCTATCCAGGTATTGGATTGTCATTTCCGCCGTAGCATCAGCAGGCAATTCCAAGACGTCGTTCATGTTGCCACGTGGAACAACCACACACGTAATTCTTTGCTCCCTCGCGCCAGCTAACTGTTGTTCGATGGAATCGACTTCCACGATGGCGTCTGCTTGGTCGATTGTCGCTGTTATTGCTGTATCCGCTCTCGTCAATTGCCTGGTCGCCAGTGACAATATACTGGACACAATTGCCGCAGAGCCGGAGTCGCATTCTAAATATTGCTGAATTTACAAATTGAGTGAAAAGACTAACTATTGCGTTGTCTTCAAAATTTCCCTGCACGCTCAGATATGGTTTTAGTCTGTTTTTGGTGATTTTAGCCACGATTATATCCGCCTCACCTTAATTTAAAATCCATGAATTTTCAAAATTTTATTGTTAGAAGATACACTTACCGAACCATGTTACACCATCATCCTCCGATGAAAGCGCTAAGCTGACTGTCTGTCCTGGCTTGTTAGGCCTCACGAATTCAATGTCGTTATGTTGACGTATAAAATGTAGCCGCAGATGTTTGATACGCGAGGTACAACCGAGCCGGTTGCATCGGAATTTTTCCATGATATTTGTACTGATTCCTTAATTTTTTGAACAATTTTATTATGCACCCAGGGGTGAGAGCCAACTACCTCGCAACATTTGGGAATTGTATTTTTGAGGTCTCAAAAAATTTCTGGAATCGTAATTCCGACCTCAAAAAAGTCATGTGCTTAAATTGCTAAAAAAACTATCATTTTTATAGGATTTTGTTAGAATCAATAAAAAGAAGTATTTATTAAATAAAACGAAAAAAGATTTTAAGTAAAGGAATAGAAAACACGATAAATAAATTACCGGTCAGGATTTAACCACTGAGCCATACGACAACTGAGTACAAATAGTTTGCAAAAGATATATAATTAAAGATTTTTTAAAATTGATTTGTCATTATGCATTATTTAAATCTTTCAAGCTCAGATTCGTAATGATTTCCACCAAAAACCCAATCTTTACCAGTGCAAAAAAAGTCTCGTTTTCCGAGACTAAAAACCCGAGACCGAGACCGAGACCCAAAAAAACCGAGAAATTTCTCGACTCGAGAACCGAGAATCTCGAGCATCCCTAGTATTTATGTAATATCTCTAACTACAGGCAATGTCCGCCATTTGGCATAGGTGCCAACCAAAGCTAAAAATATATAAAAAAATATGGATTTCCATATAAATCGTGGCCCTAATCATAAGACATCATCAGTGACGAAATAAGTCAGAATGGTTGTTGATTTGTTATTTGCATGTGACGTGATTCTGGAATTCAATAAATAATAACATAGACCATTCATGAAATCATTGAGAATTGCGTAAAACCCCCTTTTTTGTGGGACCAATCTTCTGCACTGTCACCAACGACGCACTAATGAGTGGTGAACGAAAAGCTCTGTTTCAAACCGAAACAATGCAACCAATTAATTGGTTAACCGAACAATGTAGAAACCGACAAAAAAAGACATGGCACCAAATACACAAATTTTATCCGTTGCGTTACCATTACCAACATATTTACAAAAAATTACCGAATAAACATTCAAATGAATAATTGAACCAATCGATTAACAGCATAAATAAATAATGAGTAAATTTGGTACATTGTACAAATAAAAATAAAAGCATCCAACAATAACAATTTTAAAACATTTGGAAAGCAAAAAAATGATGCTCAAGTCCTTGCTCACCGAAAATAATACTAGCTTGGAAGAATATATATTTTTAGTTGATATTGAAAATAGAAATTATGTGTTTTGATCAACTGGCACGCAAATTGGTTTAGAGTTTGGAAGGTCGAAACTCATTTTAAATTCGCATTTAATCATAATACGTCCATGGATCAAACATCTTTGCGCTTCAAAAATTAGTTTAACCGTTTTCTCTCATCAGACCAAAATTTAGGTAAACGCACCAGGTGCCAGTGGACTAAAAATACAATATGCATGCACAGCGATATGAATTTGTAAAATATTGATTTCCCGTTGCTGCAGAATGAATTTTTGTTGTTCTCTATGTCACAGATTGTCAAGAAGGCACTCATCCCCGTGGCAAGCATCGACGGCACGAAGGTATTGGCTCAGATGGAACTCAGACAGCGGGAGAGGCAGCAGCGACGGCTTCAGTTGGTGCAGTTGCTGACCCACGGTGTCAAGAGGCAACAGCGTTTCGCAGGATTCGTTGAAGAACCGCGAAATGCCTGTCAAAAGAAGTAAAATCAAAAGAGAAAGATCGAAGCAGGAGGGTTTGGGTTCGGTTCAAATACCCATCACTTTCAGCACGATCTATAGTAATACCCAAAAAAAATCGGATTCCAGCTATCGCAAAATTTGCAGCAACTGAACAACAACCTCACTCATGGGTTCGCAAACACAAAAAAGACATCGTGCCAAGTTCGGATTGTAAAGAAAAAAATTCCGCCACACGCACCTTGATGCGATCGCCGGGAGGGAAACACATTGAACAGTTCGGCTTCTCCACTATCAAATGCGGACCCCACGGGGTAACGTCGAAATTGGCGTGTGATCGGAAAGGTGTGCCCTTCAGTGGAAAACAGCAGACGTTCATAGTGACGATTTGCAGGATTTTCCATGTCAAAAAGCTAAAAAATTAATCACATTTTTGTAAATGTATACATAAATTTGAAATGTGGTTCTGATCACTGATCAAGCCGTTTGATGGGTGTGACCTGATTCGTTCAACTGAATCAACACTGTTTGATCAGGAACATCATTTTGCAGAAATGTAAAAGTATTCACCAGGTAAAGATATTTGCATGTTTCGGACAAGAAAAATGACTCCATCCGGTCCTCCAACGACCGATCCACCACATTGTGCACGGTGGCAAATCCGCACGGCACGCGCGCGTGCAGGTTCAGCGAGTCAATGATTTGCATGCCGACGTGCTGGTAGAACGGTGATTTGGTGGCCAAAAACAAGAAATACGTTGACTCGACAAATTCGGGCCTAAAAAGGGATTATTTCCAATTAAAAGCAATTTTTCAACATAAAATAGAAGAGAGCCCGACCTGTCCCATACCCAGTTCCAGTGACTGGATATTTCTAAGGTTGATGGCGTTTTTGGGCAGGGGATTTCTCTGGATATTCCCGAAAATTTTGTCAACGAGTGCCAGGGGCAAAGCGGAAAATTTGTGACTGCTTTTTTATTTTGTTTTGTTGGCATTGCCTGAGGGGATAAAAGGACACGTCGGGCGTCTTCAGGTGCCAGTTGAAGCGCTCCGGTAGCAGCTCATATTTTTGCCAAATTGCATAGTAAAACGCGTGCGAGCAGATGGCATCGTCCAGGTCACCGGCCAACACCTGGACACCGGCAAAACTGGCCTAAATGCAGAAATTTGAAATAAAAAAAATATAAACACAATATTTATGCACTATTATTTTTATAATTAATAAAATAATAACATGAGTATGGGCAGACGAATTCAAAAGTCAAACCGGTAGAAACTGACATTTTCGATTTGGTTAGCTGAATTTTTTCGGTGTTCATAACCGGTTAAAGCAAAATTCGATTTATGATTCGATTGATTTTTTAAAAAACGATAGCCCTGCCTGCTCAAAAACCAAATGCCGACACGATTTTTGTTTTTGGATTAAAAGTTCTAAAATTCCTTATTTAAAAATATTTATTAACAGCTTCAAGACCACGGGGGCAAACCAAATTACCTGGAGTGCGTCCAGCCACGTGTTCAACACCGTCCCGTCCTTAATGTCCACATTCAAATAATTTGGAGGTTCGCCATCGCCTAAATTTAAATTCGAATTCTATGCCATTTTTAACCCAAAAAAATACGACTTTATGGCTTAATTCTGGTGAGGGGGAGGAAGGACAATCCGCCAAAAATGCAAAATTTGAAAAAATTTAAACGCCCGGTTCGAATAATTTTATGAAAAATTGCGGAAACACAAAAATCAACCAAATCGGCATTTTGGCCTCCCACGGCGCATGTTCGTCTCAATGCGCTGTCGCAATTCCGTGAACATTTCCAACTCGCGCACCTCGCCAAACAAAATGTGCGCCTTGAGCAGATACTCAAAGAACGAGTCAAAGCCGGCACCGAGTCCTTAAAATAAATTTAAAAAACCCAATTAATTTGTAAATTCCGAAAGTCTACCTACCTGCCAAGGAACCTTTCCATTCACCCGTCTGCACATCAATAACAGTGCCTTAAAATTTTTTCAAGTTAAAAAAAAATTTTCTTAAAAATTTTTGAAATTAAAACAAACGTTCTTAAAAAATTTTCAAATTAAAAAAAAAACATTCTTAAAAATTTTTCAAATTAAAAAAATGTTCTTAAAAATTTTCAAATTAAAACAAAAAAAAATTGTTTTGTTTTTGTTTCCAACTTGCCCAAAAGGCCGGTGTCACTGTTTCTCAGTGTCCAAAGAATTTCGTTGCATCGGCGCGCCTGCGCCTCAAATGTCGGGTCGTCGAGCAGTCGAGAGAGTACACCAAATTCGAGCAGTAATGAGCCGGCACCGGCAGTGCACGACTCGTTGCTGGTGCTCGGCAGGACGCCATGCAGCAAATTGACGCGTGGATATGGAAGACCTATAAACACTCATTTTAATAAAAAAGCAAAAAATCTACTGATTTAATATTTTCATCATTACCAACCCCATTTTTTTCTCTATTCATTTTGTAACTTCTTATTTCTTCATTTTTAATGTTTTTTTTAAATATATAAACGTGTTTTATTTGTTTATTTTTTAAATGTCGAGAAAATCCAATTAACATTACCTAGCTGTTTTTAACTTTTAAGCAAATTTTTCATAACTCATAATTTTAAAAATAACAAATTTCTTTTTTTTTAGTTTTAATGGTTAATTTATTACAAACTATAGTAGATGTGTCTTTAAAAATGCATTTTAAAATGATTTTTTAAAGAAAACGAAAACAAAAAAAGCCCACCCACCGGTCGCTGTGCCTTCAAAAGCTGGCAACAGTCGTGTGGCCATGTCATGGGCCAATTCAAGCAGTTCACCGTTGTAGGTGGACAACGAGAAATCGCCGTGGAACGGATTTTCGTTAGTCAAAATCAAATGGGCGGACAGCAAAGAACCAATGACCCTGAAGAACTAAAAATATAATTTTTTTTTTGTCAAAACTCCACTAAATCTCACCCGATGCCAGCAAAATCCGAAAAATTAAAAAATAAGGTTTTAGCCTCCCCCCCCCCTCCCCGCAATTCATTTTTTGTTTCAAAGAAAAATTCTGATTTTCCATTTTTGGAATGGTCAAAAATCACTAATGTCCAAACCTGATCGTAACTTCGAACACTTGCACAGTCACATTTTTATCAAATGTAACGGTGTCGGCGATCAAATTGACGGCTTTGTGAAACAGTGTTTTGTTCTGCATCACAACCAAAGTGTTGAGCGAGTCAATCTGAAAACATAAAAAAACTTTCCCCTTCCCACCTTAGCAATTCGCCATGTTTAGGAGCCGATTAGAGCCCGACCTGGATCCAGGTGTAGATTTTTCATGGATAAGTAGCTAGAAAAAAATTTCGGAGGGGGGAATTGATCCATCTGAGCGCCAGAAGCGGCCCGCCGGTGCCGATTTTTTCCGAAAATTTTTGAAGAAATTCAATGTTTCAGGCAGCTTTTCCCAAATACCCTTGTAAAGCAAAAAATATTTCAAACCAAAAATGTACCCCTAAAACATGACTTTTTCTTTGACCAAAAGATCGACATTTTCCACAAAATTTTGTTATAAAATTTTCTAAAACATGTGAAAAATAGTACATTTACAATTGTGAGAGAAAAATTAAGGTTTTTTACGTATAAAATGACTGGATTTGGTCAGTTTTAGCACCCTTTTTAATCAATATTTTGGCACTTTTTGGGGTGAATTACCAAAGTGAGTGAATAGTCGCCAAGCACATCGTTGATGTTCAAATTTGCAGGGTTCTCATAGTCCGGACCTCTGCCAGTGCAATGGATCGGATCCAACTCGTCCATTGGAAAGGCGTGCCTAGAAAAATTCCGCAAAATTTCACAAAAAACAAAATTTTACAATAAAAAACTTCATATAATTGTTGTATCCGAAGAAAAACATTTCTCGGGCCTGATCCCTGGCCATTTCAACATCATCAACATCAATTTGGCTGAATTTTGCTTCAAATTTGCTTGCGTGAAATGGAAAATTTGGCAGATGCGATTGGACGCTGTTGAACAAAATGCTTGTGACGCTCAGTGAAAGCGGCAGAAGTGCAAAGGTGGGAACAGCAATTTTCTGGGGATTTGGAACAAAATTAAAAATGATTAATTTATATTAAAATGTTATGAAAACAAAGGGCAGGCGGTTTTAGGAAAAACTTTGGTAATAATGCAGCCCCTCCCCCCTCCCCATTTTCAAAAAAAGAAGTGAAAATTTTTTTTCAAAGTTGATAAAAAGGTGTTTTTAGGGGTTTTCGGGGGGCGTAGAATCGAATATGACATCTATTTCAATCAATTTCGAACCATGGACCCGATTCGAACAATTTTTCAAGAAATTCACATTTTTCAAAATTATTTTTGGTCTCAAAATCATTCAAAAAGCATGAATTCGATCATTACATGCTGTTTCGTTGTAAGTTTGTGCTTTTCGAATGATTTTGAGGCCAAAATAATTTTTGAAAATTGTTTGAATCGGGTCGCGGGGTTCGAAATTGATCGAAATAGATGTCATATTCTGATTCTACGCCCTCCGAAAACCCCCAAAACACCTTTTTATCAACTTTGAAAAAAAAAAGTGTATTTTTTTTAAAGATGTGGGGCACCAGCCGCCAATATCCGGAATTGGTATTTCTACTTTATATGGGAATGGTTCGGATCTGAATGAAAATAGTACCAATCGATTCGTCTCGTCGAGCTGAGTACGAATCCGCAAAAATTTCTTGCCGGAAAGGCCTATGAAGAAAGTTATGGCCCCTCAAAGTTGGCCAAAAACCATAGGGGGGACCCTTTTGGTCAACATTTTTAGAAAAAAATTTTATTCTAAAAATAGTCTGAAAATATGTTATTTGATGCCCTGATTACGAATTCGTTAATAGAAAATCAAAATTGAGTATTTAAAGCGGGTTTTAAACCGGTTTAAATTTTTGAAAATTAAGGAAAAAACGAATTTTAAGTAACAAAAGCCGGATGTAATAATAATGAAAGGCCGTGTAACGGCCCGCCAACAGCGAGCATGCGATGACGGAGCAAGTAGTGGGGCGAGACGGAGGGCGGAGGAAGAAGTCTGACGAGCGCCACTGGGGGGCGAGCGCGCGGGGACCCGCGGAGCGGGCGCGCGCGAGACCCCCAGCCGGGTCACGCGCGGACTTCTTCCGGAGCCCGGAGTCTCGCCCCACCTACTGGCCGCCGTAGTCGAGTGTGCGGTACTTTGGCTGCTCTTTTCCGTGTCAAATAACATATTTTAGACTATTTTTTGAATACAAATTTTTTCAAAAATGTTGACCAAAAGGGTTCCCCCTATGGATTTTGGCCAACTTTGAGGAGTCATAACTTTCTTCATAGGCCTTTCCGGCAAGAAATTTTTGCGGATTCGTACTCAGCTCGACGAGACGAATTGATTGGTACTATTTTTATTCGGATCCGAACCATTCCCATATAAAGTAGTTATTCCCCGGAATTTTAAACCAATTTTGTTTAAAATATTTACCATAGAAAGGGCAAAAATATGCTCTCCAAATTGGGGTGGCGGTGTGTAAATGAATGGTTTGCTTCTCTACAGGGAAAAGTATTGACCAAAATTGCTTTCCGACCTGAATTTTTATTTTATGGGACAGATCAGTTGAACAAAGCAACACAATAATAATAATACAAATGCAAAACTGTCGTTCTGTGTTCGAATTCGGGTCACGGGGTTCGAAATCGGTCAAAATAAACGTCAGATCCGGACTCTACGCCCTACCAAAACACTTTCCGACGGATTTCTCAATCAATTTTTATTTTTTTTGAAAAAAGGACTCAAATTAGAACAGTACGCCTCATTGAAACTCCTTTTGCGACTTTTTTTAAATTTGTTGAACCAAAAAAAATTGTGGGGTTGGGGGTAGACCCGGCGGGAACGGGATTCCCGCGGGAAAAGTACGGGATTCCCGGGCCTACGGGAACGGGAAAAGACGGGATTCCCGGTACGGGATTCCCGTCCTGTACTTTTTGAAAACCCCGTTCCCGGAAATTTTATTTTACCGGGCTCTAGTTGGGGGAAGGAGAGATTGATCGTTGCACAGCGCGTCATTTTTGCATTTTATTACCGCATAACCATTTCGCCATGAGTTCGACGCGAAAAAAAAGTGAATAAAAGTAAAGAAAACAAACGCTAAATTCAAAATATGTTGAAGGATTTTTAAGCACTTAAATCAAAATTCTATAAAATTATGAACATTTTAAGCTATAACTCAAAATGGATAGCATAACAATATCATGCAATAGCATTAAACTATCCCTAATTTTGTTTTCTAGGGATGTTGAAAGTTTGAAATGGATCTGCCGTATACAATGAAGTTAAGCGTATCGAAGTGCGTGATGCTTTTTTATTGGTTAAAAAAGGTGAGAGAGAACGCCAAAAGAAGAGAACGGTTAGAGAAAGAGAGGGAAAAGCGAGATAGTGCACTGTCTACCTTAAACGGTAATAAAATGCAAAAATGACACGCTGTGTCGTTGACGAGTAAGAAAAAAAAGAGGACAATTCGACACTTTACCATCTACCTAAACTAACAAAACGCCAATTATTTTCAAAATTTTCCTATTTTTTTTTTGTTGCTGTTAACGCCGTCCAGCCACCGGTCAAAAATTCACCATTTCCTTCGAAAAAAATAAACCAATTTGATTTTGTTTTGATGGACTGACTGAATTTATTTGTTATTCAGTCTCCGTCAATTCGGTCCTAATGTTGAATTGGTGCTTCAGTCTCTGTGAAAAATCGGACGATTTGTAATTCAAGGCCACAAAAATTGGTGCAAAAATAATAGATCTCAACATTCGATTCGAGCATGGAACTTTTCAATTGCAACGAAACAGAACGAATCAATAATCCCTCAAACGATGCCATTTTTTTAGGCAAATTCCTTTACCATATAGTTAAAAATTCCTGCTGATCTAAAAAAAGTTTAACCATCCATCAAAAAGAACCGCTAAAGCATGCAAATGGTGTACTTTACTTATGTGCATATCAAAATTTACATTTTTTACAAGAAATCTGCGCCGTTTGGGAATTTTGGTAATACTTCGACCAATTCCAAACTCCGGGCCCGAATTCGAACAATTTTCGGGAATTCAAATTTTCACATTTATTGCTCAGCGATAGAAATGCACAAAATTACATCGAATAGGCAATTAATGATCGAATTCGCAGGTTTTATATTACTTTGTTAAGATGTTGATTAACAAATTTCCTCGTCGACTTATTCCTTTGCTCATAAAGTCTAGTCGTTCTCTGACAGCTTTTCCAGTAAGCTTTTTATATTACGAAAAAGCTAAAACACCTAATGAATTCTTAATAAATCTTGAAATATTTTTTTTTAAATTTCAGTCAGCTGTCAAAGGGACCGACACTGTGCTCGTGGTCGGCTTGGGCACCGGCAATTTGTCCATGAAACTGCTCGAACGCGCGGGCCGTCTGATTGCCTACGAATTGGACCACAAAATGGTTGCCGAATTGCAGAAGCGTGTGCTCTGCACGTACGTCATCACCTATTTTTTAAATAATTTGTCCAAATTTTGCTGTTTTTTCAGCCCCAAGGCGCAGAAGACACCGCCAGTGATCAATGAAAAGGCAATTAATTGATTAAATTTCATTGCTTTCAACACTTACATACAGGGCGGGCCTGCACAAATTTTCGGGGGGGGGGGGGAAGCAGGTGTGGGGTTGACTGATTTTCGGGGGGGGGGCGTTCCAAAAAGTCGATTCTTAAGGGGTGTATTTTTTGAAAATCAAAAAAAGTTGATTCTTAGGAGTGTATAATAATAGTTTTGTTATAAATTTTATAATACATTTGGTGAAAAACACAATGAACATCAAAAAAAAAATTCATTTTCGGGAGGAGGGCGGGCCCTCCACCCCTGGCTACGCCCTTGCCCCACAACCCAGGCCCGTAGAAATTTTTAATTTTGTTTTTTTTAACAAATTTTTTAAAAAACTTTTTAGACCAATTCGACCAGCATTGACAACGAGTCACTGGCCAAAGCGGCAGCTGCGGCTGCGGAGGAGGCACAAATGGTGCCAGTGCCGTCGAATGGCGACAACGACAACGGAGTCGAGAACAATTCGATGGAGACAAAAAGTGAGGGTGAACAAAAAGCGGAGCAAAAACAGCGCATGAGACGGCTGATCAAAATGTTGCGCAAGGACCTGGAGGCGCAGCTGAAGTTGGAGAAGAAAGAGCGCGAGCGGAAGGAACAACTCCAATTGGTACACAATTTTTGGAGGCGTTGTTTTTGTAGGCTTTCTTCAGAAATTCGAAAAAAAAACATTGATTTTTCTGGTATCTTTAAATTTGGATGCAATTTTTTTTATTTTCTCAACAAAATGTTTTGAAAGACTGAAATTTTGGAGCAAAAATTGCTGAAATTTTACTTGATCGAAACTCAGAAATCGAATTTTTGGATACAGTTTTGAGCAAAAATGAATAACAATGGGTCTATTCTAAATTTTGAAAGCCTGACAAAAAATTGCTGAAATTTTAACACTTGATCGCTTCAAAATTGAAATTTTTATGAAATGTTTGTCGTTTTATGAATTCAGGAGAAATTTCTTACAAATCGTTGAACTTCTTGGAACCGTATTGTTTAAGAACTTCCTCATAATTTTTTAGAAATTATTTCACGTTTTTTCTCCTTGCACAGGAGGCCAAGGACAAGCAGCCACTGCCGGTTCGGGTGTGGAACAAAGTGCGCGACCCGAGGGCGCTGTTGCGTATGGCATGGCATGCCCTTGTGCACACATATCACGGCTTTCGTCTCTTTTGGTTGGAGGCACGGCTGAGCAGCAACTACGTGTGGAAGATTGCGCGTGGACAGCCGTTGTTGCGCAAGGAGCGTCAGCAGGTTCACAAAACTCAAAAAATTGCAAGAAAAAAATTCTAAAATATATTTTTGTAACAAAATGACGGGTAATCATACAAACAAAAATTATGTCAACAGAAAAAGGTCAAATTTTTAATAATTTCCTTGTCTTTAGATGATCCGGACTTCGTTGGATGTCGCCCGTCTTTTCCCATTCTCACTGTTCATTATTGTCCCGTTCATGGAACTGTTGTTGCCCGTCTACATCAAATTGTTCCCCAAGATGATGCCCTCCACATTCCAGGACACGTCCAACGAGGTTATTTTTTTTTCTGTTAAAAATTTTGCATTTTTTGACCCTTTCCCCTGTACTGTCCGTACCCTTTTTTGAATTAAAATTTTAATAATAATCAGGAGCAACGATACAAGCAACAGCTGAAAGCCAAGAATGAGACGGCCAAATTTCTGCAGGACTCACTGGAAGAGATTGCGTTGGTCCGCAAGGAGCAAGGCCTTTCCCAGGGCGCACAGGCCTACGAATTTTCACAGTTTCTTAAAAAGGTTATAATTGTGCAGGAAACAGGGGAAGAAACTCGGAACATTTTTAAGTTCGGAGGCCCGGGATGTGGAATTAATTTTAACAAAATCTGCAAATTTTGTGGAGGCCTCGTTTCCTCGGAATTCTCCATCCTTAACCTTATTTCCCGGGATTTTACTTTCATAATATTCAAAAAACAATAAAATGAAAATTGAGGTGGGTAGACATTTTTTAGATGTTTTAATTACTGGTAATTGTTTTGCTTAAAATCCCGTCATTTTCACCGGATTGGCATTTTGTTTTTCACATAATGGTGGCATCTTCAGATTCGGACCGGCGAGGGCGGCTATGTGAACAATGTGGAGCTGTTCAAGTTCATCAAGCTGTTCGAGGACCAGCTGACACTGGACAATCTGAGCATGATGCACCTGCGGGCGTTGTGCCGTTTGCTGGGCATTGTCCAGCTGGGCACTCCGGAGATTCTGCGCTTCCGACTGCGCATGAAACTGCGCGAATTGAAGGCGGATGACCAGGTGAACATGAGAGCACATTCTCTTGACCGAGATTTGAGAGTTTGAACTGGTCTTGAACGTTCCGGGCTCTATTGGGAACTTTCATACATCTAGTTGCTTTTCATTTCAGTTTATCGAACGAGAAGGCGGTGTGGAAGTGCTTTCGGCACAAGAGTTGCAGTCAGCATGCCGTGCCCGTGGCATGCGAGCGCTTGGGCTGAGCGAAGAACGACTCCGTCATCAGGTGGGGAATGCAGTCAGGCTTAATCCTAATCAAATCCGAACCGCGGACAATTAGTTCCGGAACTTTTCAAAATCACCAGGTTCCGGCTGGGCCTGGCCCTGTCCGTAGGTGCTAGTACTTGCTCAATTTCTTGAAATTTCTGTACCCACACATTGATTGCATCATGCCAACAAAAAAACATTTTTCAGCTAAAGCAATGGGTTGAGCTGTCGTCGGACGACCAGGTGCCGCCCTCACTGCTGTTGCTGTCTCGTGCTATGTACTTCCCCGAGGATGTGGACTTCACCGCGCGCATACGCTCCATTGTCGGCACGTTGCCCAAGGAGATCGGCGACTACAAAGCGATAACACTGACGGAAATTGAGGGCGGTTCCGATCCTCAGGCAAAAATTGAACTGTTGCGCAGCATTGAAGCGGAGCTGAAGGCGGAGCGCAAGATCCGCGAGGAACGCAAGAAGCAAAATCAGGAGAGAGAGGAGGAGCGGAAGCGAGAGGACGAACAAAAGAAATTGGAGATGCTGGAGGACGAACAGAAGAAGTTGGAGGAGGTGCTGGAGGACGAGCAGAAGAAGTTGGAGGTGAACAGCTCAGATGAGGGGGAGCCGAGGAATGCGCATCGATGATTCATGCCATTTTGTTGTAAAAATTAAATATTCGTTTTCATCATTCACCCTAGTTTTTATCGTGCACCGTGCAACAAAAAAAAATTTCTAACTGCTCCATGCCATTTAGGCTTGATGAAAAAATAAATAAAACGCTTCTCCTCCTGGCCGAGTTCAAGCAGTAACTACTATAATCTTTGTACAGAACAGCCCGAGGTGGCAGAACCGTAAAACGTTTTCCGGTTTACCCATGTCTGAATAAACATCAATTGGTTTGCGAATGGTTTGGGTAGTGGCACTATTTGGTGGCTCTCTTCGCCGGTCTCTTCCATTTGTTGTTTCCCGTCTTTGTCCTCTTCATCGTAGCGCCACCTCCAACAAATTTTTTTGCCTTCCTTTGTTGTTTGTTCGTCTTTTGATCATCGGATGCCGCGGCAAAGCTCGGGCAATGCTGGTCACTGTGCTGTTGACTGTAATAAAAATGTAATTTTTATCAAATAAATAGTGGGACGGATTTAAACAAATCCCGACATGCGGACCGATCGACAATTTTCTGAGGGTCGACAAAATTTTGCAACTTTTGAACTGTTTGTCGTTAAAAATTCCCAAATTCTGAATTTTTCATTCTTTAACGACTGATTCGCGCTGTTTCCGCTGAATTCGGACGGATTACACCGATGGAATTTGCCGAACCCATGGCTTATTCAAAAAATGTTTAACACAAACAACCTCAGCGAGTGCAGTGCGTCCGAGGGGAACGGGTCCCGCGATATCAGAATGGACAGTGACGCCTGGCGCTGCACATTCTCCAAGTGTTCCTGCGAACTTTCGCTGAATTTACATTAAATAATATTTCACACAATTAATTCCACGAAAATTTTTTTTTCTTTATATTTTTGACGCATTTTGCTTTAAAAAATGTTAGGAATTTTTCAAACAATTAAACAACATAAATTCATTTTGAATTCGGATGTGCTCGTAAATTTTCAAACAATTTTTTTTGTCGGGACCACAAAACTATACTAAAATCATGATTACCATGTGCTCAACGCATTCCATTGAAAAATTTGTTGGCCTTGGCTCGCCAAGCGCTTCTTCAGCACTTCAACGCACGAAATGCACCGCTCGCAGCCATCGCCGATGGCGTGAAAGAGCATTTGCCGAGCACCGCCACTGTCGGTGCCATCTTTCTGAATATTGAAAAATGGAATTTAAATTTTTTTTTTTCTACAAATAAATAAAATTTAGATAATCTTATATGGCATCCTTCGGAATTGTGCTTTTTGTGAACGACGCCCAACTCGTTGCTACACCCCAACTGATTACTCTAACACGACTCGCTACTTTTTAGGGAAGCGAATTGGGAAAAGTAACGAGTTGGTGTGTGGCGAATCATTTTCTCTAGTATTGTTTTCGTCATTGAATTTAAAAATGTTCGAATTGTGATTCGGAATGGGAAAAAATCGATTCGTTCCCCTTTACCTAACTTTTTGAACTTTTTGCATTATACTTTCTAACGAACCAACTCAAATATTTTTAGTATTATTCGAAAGCAAACACTGAGTAGAAGCTATTAGCAAGCAAAAGCTAACCGATTGGCCAAATGGCAAAAAAGTTATGGCCATTCTGGCCACAAAACTTAAACTTTCTGATTTTCGGGCCATAACTTTTTTGCCATTTGGCCAATCGGTTAGCCTTTGCTTGCTAATAGCTTCTACTCAGTGTCTGCCTTCGAATGATACTAAAAATATTTGAGTTGGATCGTTAGAAAAAAAGTTATAATGCAAAAAGTTCAAAAAAATTGGGCAAAAGGGAACGAATCGATGTTCGTCCATTCGGAATTAGTCCAAATAAAGATCATAATCGGATTCTACGACCTCAAAAAACCCTTAATACAAAAAAATCGGGCTTAATTTAAATTACCAGACCTGAAGTTCCAAGTCAACTCTTTGCAGGAGCCTTTCAATTTTTGTATGCCTTTTGAGCTCAAAGCGGAGAGCATTTTTGATAAAAAGTTCGGGAAATGGGAAATTACTAACGGTGTCGACGTTTTTCTCCATCTTTTTGTCATAAATTTGTATTTTATATAAAGTTAAATTTTTCAGGGGCGCCGACATTTGTCGAGGCGACATTTCATCGAATAAAAGTAAAAATCCGACATTTTGTCGAATAAGCCAAAAACGACAGTTCGCGAGTGGAATTCCATCACGTTTTTAAATGCATGTTTTCTAAAGCAAAAGCATGCGTAGATCACGAAGGTAAAATATCAACTCGCTTTTCACCAACTCGCTTTTTAATCAACTCGCTTTTGGATCAACTCGCTTTTTCTGATTCGCTCTTTTTTTGTTTCAACTCGCTTTTTTTAGTAACAAGAAGCATTTATGAGTGGAATTTCAAGATTTATGCAATTCTTTGAGTGTATTCAGGGGTTATTGAGGTCGCTGATTACGAATATGGTCAGATTTGCCATAAGACATCATCTAATCTATGATTTCAACATCTATGTTTAAAAAAAAATTATAATAATTTTTTTTTGTAAAGCCGCTAAAAAAGTATTTCTAGGGGTATTCGGGGGCGTAGAATTCGAATCTGACATCTTTTTCAACCGAATCCGCACCAGGAACCCGATTTCGACCAAATTTTCAAAATTTTCAAAAATCGATTTTATGGTAGTGGAACAAACCCGAGCAATTCATATACCAATCGATTCCTCTCATTGAGCTGATTGTTACTAAAAAAAGCGAGTTGAAACAAAAAAAGCGAGTCGAATCAGAAAAAGCGAGTCGAATCAGAAAAAGCGAGTTGATCCAAAAGCGAGTTGATTAAAAAGCGAGTTGGTGAAAAGCGAGTTGATGGCCGTTCGATCACGAATCCGAGCTCGGATTTTGCGAATCTCGAACCTCGAATCCGAACAATTTTCGAAATTTCCGACAAGTGAAAAATAATTGCCTGACCCCAATTTGTTGGGGTAAAAGGACGACTCGTTCCCCGCCAACTCGTTCCCCATCCCCAACTCGTTCCCCTCAAAAAAAAAAAAAAAAAAATTCAAAAGTCGATAAAAAATTTTTTGAGTGGTATTCGAGGGCCTAGAATTCGAATCTGACCTCTATTTTGACCAATTTCGAATCCCGGAACCGAATTCGAACAATTTTTTGAAAAAAATTTTTTTTTTTCAAAATCGATTTTTTATAACAAAATCGTTCAAAAGCATATTCGTTCGATCTTCAGTTCGTCCTAACATGCATTTTGAACCTTTTAAACGACTTTAAAAACAATTTTTTTTTCGAAAAACCCGATTTTTTCGACCAATTGTTCGAATTCGGGGTAGGGGTTCGACATACGGTACTCACGGAGCTCGGATACGCTCTACGCACGAGTTATGAAGAATTTTTAGGGGTTTAAAGCCATTTTTATAGAGGGGAACGAGTTGGGTAAAAGGGAACGAGTTGGGGGTGGGGAACGAGTTGGGGTGGAACGAGTTGGCGGGGAACGAGTTGGGTGCCGTTCATTTGTTGGACTACCAATCGATTTCTCGTCTATAGTAGAGACCGGCAAAACCAAATTTGCGGATCCTGTTGCAGGATTGGATTCAAATTTTTTTGCAGGACCGGATCCTGCAGGATTAATCCTGCAAATCCTGCAACCCTGCATTTAGAATTTGCGGGATCCTGCGCAGGATTGCAGGATTGAGTCCAAAATTTTCAAAAATCAATTTTGGCTCAAAATTAGTGTTGCTCCCTGGCCCCTCGGGGACAGGAAAGTCGAGGGCGGGGGGGGGGGTCGGGGTTGGCCATGTTAGGATTCGGGATCGGGGGTGAAGAAAATTCTATTAATGTGATTTTTGTAATTTGTGAAAAAAAAATAAGGATTTCTCGTCATGTTCGACTTGGCCCAACAACTCAGATTCACAATAGAAAATCCCCAAAAATTTTTCAAAAAGTGAAAATTCTTTTGGTGGTATGTTTTGAAGCTTTTTAGGAATGCGAGGAATTGGCGGTGCCGACAGGCGCCGCCGAGAATTTTTTGAAGATTTTAACAATCCTTGTTAAAAAAATCACTTCAAAGTTAACAAAAAATGGCCAATAAAATGATTTACACAGTCGGGGTTCGAACCCCAACCAGAAAATTTCGAGAACCAGACGCATTCACCACTACACCACCACATAACTACATGACTATTGGCACTATGAGTTACTAAATTTAATAATTGCAGGATCCGCAGTCAAATTTGCGGATCCTGTTGCAGGATTGGAATTCAAAATTTTTTCAGGCCGGATCCTGCAGGATTAATCCTGCAAATCCCAAAAAGTGCAGGATTGCGGACCGGATCCTGCAAAATCCTGCGCAGGATCCGGTCCTGCGCCGGACTCTAGTCTATAGTAAATCAGAAAAAAAGAATGTTCGAGTCTAATGTTGACAATAAATTGTTTTTGTAAAAATAAAATTTTCAAAAGCTGACGTTGTCCGGCATTTTGGTGTGTCAAGGTATGCTTTTTATTGTTTTAAAAAGTTTTAGTAATTTTTGGTAATTTGGGCATCCTGCAGAATGGGGGTCCCAAATTTTTTTCCAAAAAATAAAAACATTTTATAAAGTCGTGTGAAAATAGTTTTTAGGGCTTTTCTTGACCGTACAATGCGAATCTGACCTCCATTTCGCCCGATTTCGAACCCCGGACCCGAATTCGAATTTTTCGAAATACAAAAAACCATTTAAAGGGTCGTTTCCGAGCTTTTCTGATGCGTAGAATTCGAATCTGATATGTAAAAAGCCAAAGAATTCGTTTGATTGCTTATTTCTTGGAAAAAAACGATTTTTTGAGATTGGGACACCCGTACCTAAAATCAAGTACTTGATGCAAAATCTTAGATAAAATCAAAGATTTGACAAAATCTAAGGTCAGATTGTGATCAGCACCCCTGAAACCCCCCGGATATAAATTTTTACGGTCGCCAAGAACATTTAAATAGATTTTTTTATGGGTTTTCAAAAATACTTAAAAAAGTCTCTTTGGGCTTTTGTTTAGACTCCCATTATGGGATTGAAGATGGACCCCATAAAAATAGGCAAAATCACTAAAAATAGGCGTTTTTATTTTCAAAATATTTCATTCTTTTTAGCTCAACACGACCACAATGGCTTCAAAGTCAAAATCCGCCGCCGCTGTTTTGTTGCCGAAAACAAAATTTTCGACGATGGTCAAAAGCATTGAGCGCATTAAATTGGACACGCTTGGCCAATTTGAGTCAGTCAAAATTTATCTTGAATATTTATTCTAAAAAATTCGTCTGGAAATATGTTGATGCATATTACGAATTTGTAATCGAAAATAAAAATTAAGAACTTAAGCGGGTCCTTGACACGGTCGGAATTTTTGGGAAAATAACATTTTTAGAAAAGTAAAGGGGCCCGCTTCAGGTTTTGCGTTTGAAACACCGTGACTTTATTCTAAATAAGCAGTGAGCCCGAGAACTATTCGTGTCAAATAATTTTGGAGGATACCTTTTTTTGCAACGAAACAAAATACGAATTCGGCGCTCTGATGATTCAATTCGGCAGTAGTCGTTTCGGCAGTGTTTCTTTCATTTTTCAAGAACAGAATACACGCGACTTATTTGTAAATTATTAAAGAATTAACATACAAGCTAAAGTATAATCTATATGTTCGGGTGATTTTGAAAATCGGGTAACTGGAATTACCCGGTCTAAAAAATATTGTAAAGGCTATCATTTTTTTAAAACTAAACCGAACCAAACAAACAAAATGCCATTAGAAAACTCTAAATGAGAAGAATCTGAGGGAAAAAGGCAAGCGGTTCAATTCGTTTTAAAATGTTCACGTGAAAAAGCACCCAAAATTGGGGCTTTTCATAGTTTTATTGGAATAACTTTTTCACGAATTTTCTAATTGTTTAGCTTCGGCTTAGCAATAGCTTTTAAAAGCTTAGAGCTTTTGAATGTTGGATTTGGGAGAGTTTAAAACCTGAAATAAGTCGCGTGTATTCCGTTCTTGAAAAATTAAAAAACCCGATCCGAATGCCTTAACTGCTGAATTGTCTTCTGCCAAACCGTCCACCGGAAACGACTACTGCCGAATTGTCCGTACACTCACAAATTCATGCCCATTTTTTTGTTGTAGACAATGATATTAAAGAACATAGACCCGAATTTTTAAAAAAATAAATTTATGCAATTCTGAGACACTCGGGAGCGCCCCCCCCTGAAAAAATCCTGAGTACGCCCTTGCATCAAATTTATTATAAGACATCAGCTAATCTATGATATATTGGAAAAAGTGGGCCCGAATTCAAACAAATTTCAAAAAATCACAAGTTTCAAAAATCATTTGGCTTGGAAATGGTTAAAAATACAAAATTACAACGAAAAGGCAAGTAATTGTAATAGGGGTTCGGAGATGGTTCGAGAGTTCGAGATTTGTGATAACTAAGTCGGGATGTGTAATGACTGATAGCAGGGGCGTAGCCAGGAAAAATTTTCGGGGGGGGGGGGAACTCGATTCTTAGGGGTGCATTTTTTGTTTTTTAAAATCGATTCTTAGAGGTGTATTTTTTCCTTTTTATTGCATTTTTGTTAAGCAATTTTTCCAAAAAATGTTCAATTTTAGGGGGTGTAATTTCAAAAACACAAATTTTTTTGTGAATTTTTACGGAGGGGGTCGGCGGTGCCGATAGGCGCCGCCGAGAAAATTTTTTGGATTTTTGATGACAATTTGTTAAGAAAATTGGCCCAAAAAGTAAAAGTGAAAAACAAATGGGTCCCCCCTTTTGTTTTTTTTCTTCAAATTTCATTTCGGGGGGGGGGGGAAGGAATTCCCCCCCCCCCCCTTGGAATTTATTTTTAAAAAACGAACTGTATTTATTTTAATAAATTTTGAAGGATGTCTTTTTTCAGCGGCTCAATTTTAAGCTTTTAGGGGGGGGGGAAGGTCGGCTTGCAGGCCGCCGGAGAAAATTTGAAATTTTAACTTAATTTGTAAAGAATTTGCAGCCAAAATTTTAATAATTTTTTGTTCGGGATGAGGGTCTTTCCCGAGGGGTTTGGGTCCCTCTGCTTTTGTCTTGAACGCCATACGGTAAATGACGGCACAGGGGATATACCGGAACGCCGTAGGCCCACTCACTCGCCAAATCCTCACCCGAGTCGTGCCGGAGGTTTTTCTTAGCATAGGAAAAAGAGAAACTAGTGGCAAGTACCAGATAAGTAGGGACCGGATTTTTATGGTTTTATATGTTTTTTTTTTTTTGCGAATAGGGTTTGACGAGAGAAGCCTGAAATAGCATTCCGAAAAATTTTTGAATTAGAGCGACTTTTTAGTCCCTAAAAATCCCAATATCGGGCTTTTTGGGAATAATCCCTATTTCGCCGTTTTTGCGTTTTTCCCTATTTTGGCAATTTTTCCCGAAATTTTGAGAAACAATGCATTAATTTAGGCATTTTTTTCGAAAGAAAGATGCAATAAAAACGAAAAGTCGGAAAAGTAATTGGTCCTCAATTTTTTGTAGCTCAACAAGTCTACAATGGCCAAAAAAGTGGAGAATGAGGATGCGGAAACGGCGACTGAGGACCCGGACAAGTTTGGCAGCACCGAAGAACAACAAAGACGAGGTTGGAGCGAGCGGGCCACGAAACATCTCAGATTTTTACGGGCGAATAGTCCATTTGCGTGCGACAAAGGTTATGCTGGCTTTGTGGGAAGCGAGTTTACAACTAAAGGTAAAATTTTAGAAATGTAATGGAAAGCCTTAAAAAAGGGAATGCCTCGTTTCAGACACTTCACGCACTTCAAACAGCGGTCGTTGGTCAAGCAAATTTGAGAGCTGTGACTTTTCGCGAGTGGAATGTGACGGTCGACAATGATTTCACGCAAATCAAATCGAAAATAGCGGAATTCGTTGAGTGCATCAACTAGGGGGGGGGTCTACTAATTGAGGGGGGTCTATTATTGTTCAACCTTTTTTGAAAAATTATTCAAAGAAATGTAAAAACTTGGCTTTTATTCACAAAAATTAAGCAATTTCCCAGTTTTCTTATTGATCAGCAGTGACACGGTTTGGAACATTTGTGGCAGTTGTGGGCACCGGAAGTGGGATTGTTGCAGTAGCAACAGACCTTAGTTCATAAATTTAAGACTTTTAGGAATGGTTTAGCATGTTCGAGGTTTACCAGTTTTTCTGAAGAGGTAGTCGAATCGTTTCCGGAATTCATATTTTAATATTAACAAATAATAACTTATGCAATTTGCGCTCTATTTGTCCTGACATAAAATGAAAATAATGAATAGGTATGTAAATAGGAATAGGTAGGTAGGTATGTAAGTAGTAACATTTTTAATCACCTATTTATAACATGGGCATTTTATGACCCAAAAAGTTATGGGGGCCAATTATTAGGGGGGGGGTCTTCTAATTGAGGGGGGGTCTATATGTTCAACCCCTCTCCAAAGGGGTCTATTATTAGGGGGGGTCTACTAATTGAGGGGGGTCTATTATTGTTCAACCCTTCTCAGGGGTCTATTATTAGAGGGGGGCCTACTAATTGAGGTGGGTCTATTATTAGAGGAAATGCGGTAATTAATTTAAATTTTTTTTCGTCTATTGTTGTTTAAGAGCTATTATTTTTTGTTTAAAAATAATATTTTAAACACATCAATATGTGCCATGCAAAACGCTTTCAGAGAGAACGAGACGAGCAATTTTGTGGACAATTTGCTGAAGCGTATGGAGCAGTATGCGACCAACTTAGAGGTGCTGGGGAAGGAGAGGAGTATTTGGGCGAGAAGAAAAAGGTGTAGTGGGCATATTCTCTAAATACATGGACAATTTTTTTTTTGGCGAAACCCCAAAAAAGTCCGCTTATTTTAGCTTCTCGGCTTGCATGTGTGTTGTGTGATGTTTTCTTATCAATGCATTCCTGATTAGATTATCTCTTAAGATTGGGATAGATCATGATTTTTTTTAACCAAGACATTTTGGCTCTGATCGGAAGGTTGATCAAGATCAACTTTTTGATCACAATTTTTTCAGCTAGAGCCAGAGTCTCTTAAGGGTTGGGGATCCGATCAAGTTTTGAACCTAGAGCAGGATCTCATAAAACATTTCGGGTCTGATCAAATCAGTGAGCTAGAACAAGGATTTCAGATTGATCACACAGTTTTATTAAAACAATTATTATGTTTTTGAGGTTGTCACACTGCTCAACGTTCTCTACCTGGCGATTGACAGCGTGGTGGACAACTTCGAGGTGTACAAAGTGGAGACCATCGGCGATGCGTACATGGTCGTGTCTGGACTGCCCGAGCGCACCACGGATCATGCCTCACAAATTGCGCAGGTCCATAAAAAATTGCTTTAAACAAAACAAAAAATAAAAAATAGTCTCCCTACTACAGATGGCTCTTGCATTGCTTAACAAAGTGAAAAACTTCAAGCATTTGGCATAGGCCCAGTAAGTGATTGATTTACTGTAGCGATTGGAAAGATGATGGCTGATTTTGGGTTACTGTAGAGAGATCGTAATTTTCTGAATGAAACAATAAGGGGCATGGATGTGTCAGACCGCGGCTTCAGTCGTGTCTTTTTATTTTGAAATAAAACGTTTATTTGTTAAGCTCAGGATTTCCAGAACAAAATTTTCAGAAAAATTGCGGACAGAACCGGAGCTGTTTAGAAATCCGAACGCGCCCATCCAGGGCACTCAGAAGGGTGACGTGTACAGTTTTGCGTTTATTCTGCACGAGATGCTCTACAGAAAGGTGCCTTCTACAGGAGCGACGAGGAGAGCCCGACCCCGCTTTTCGCGGAAGAATTTAATGCTCAAAGAGGCGGAAATTATACAATTTTAGGTGCTGCATTTATTCAAAAAAATAAGAATTATTTTTGCTAGATTTGTACTTTTTAAATCCAACAGAATTCAATAAATTTTCGCGGAAGAATTTAATGCTCAAAGAGGCGAAAATTATACAATTTTAGGTACTGCATTTATTCAAAAAAATATGAATTATTTTTGCTAGATTTGTACTTTTTAAATCCAACAGAATTCAATAAATTTTCGCGGAAGAATTTAATGCTCAAAGAGGCGGAAATTATACAATTTTAGGTCGTCCATTTATTCAAAAAAATAAGAATTATTTTTGCTAGATTTGCACGTTTTAAATCCAACAGAATTCAATAAATTTTCGCGGAAGAATTTAATGCTCAAAGAGGCGAAAATTATACAATTTTAGGTACTGCATTTATTCAAAAAAATAAGAATTATTTTTGCTAGATTTGTACTTTTTAAATCCAACAGAATTCAATAAATTTTCGCGGAAGAATTTAATGCTCAAAGAGGCGGAAATTATACAATTTTAGGTCGTCCATTTATTCAAAAAAATAAGAATTATTTTTGCTAGATTTGTACTTTTTAAATCCAACAGAATTCAATAAATTTTCGCGGAAGAATTTAATGCTCAAAGAGGCAAAATTATACAATTTAAGGTACTGCATTTATTCAAAAAAATAAGAATTATTTTTGCGAGATTTGCACTTTTTAAATCCAACAGAATTCAATAAATTTTCGCGGAAGAATTTAATGCTCAAAGAGGCGAAAATTATAATATTTTAGGTACTGCATTTATTCAAAAAAATAAGAATTATTTTTGCTAGATTTGTACTTTTTAAATCCAACAGAATTCAATAAATTTTCGCGGAAGAATTTAATGCTCAAAGAGGCGAAAATTATACAATTTTAGGTACTGCATTTATTCAAAAAAATAAGAATTATTTTTGCTAGATTTGTACTTTTTAAATCCAACAGAATTCAATAAATTTTCGCGGAAGAATTTAATGCTCAAAGAGGCGAAAATTATAAAATTTTAGGTGGTCCATTTATTCAAAAAAATAAGAATTATTTTTGCTAGATTTGTACTTTTTAAATCCAACAGAATTCAATAAATTTTCGCGGAAGAATTTAATGCTCAAAGAGGCGAAAATTATACAATTTGAGGTGGTCCATTTATTCAAAAAAATAAGAATTATTTTTGCTAGATTTGTACTTTTTAAATCCAACAGAATTCAATAAATTTTCGCGGAAGAATTTAATGCTCAAAGAGGCGAAAATTATAAAATTTTAGGTGGTCCATTTATTCAAAAAAATAAGAATTATTTTTGCTAGATTTGTACTTTTTAAATCCAACAGAATTCAATAAATTTTTGCGGAAGAATTTAATGCTCAAAGAGGCGAAAATTATAAAATTTTAGGTGGTCCATTTATTCAAAAAAATAAGAATTATTTTTGCTAGATTTGTACTTTTTAAATCCAACAGAATTCAATAAATTTTCGCGGAAGAATTTAATGCTCAAAGAGGCGAAAATTATAAAATTTTAGGTGGTCCATTTATTCAAAAAAATAAGAATTATTTTTGCTAGATTTGTACTTTTTAAATCCAACAGAATTCAATAAATTTTCGCGGAAGAATTTAATGCTCAAAGAGGCGAAAATTATACAATTTTAGGTACTGCATTTATTCAAAAAAATAAGAATTATTTTTGCTAGATTTGTACTTTTTAAATCCAAAAGAATTCAATAAATTTTCGCGGAAGAATTTAATGCTCAAAGAGGCGAAAATTATAAAATTTTAGGTGGTCCATTTATTCAAAAAAATAAGAATTATTTTTGCTAGATTTGTACTTTTTAAATCCAACAGAATTCAATAAATTTTCGCGGAAGAATTTAATGCTCAAAGAGGCGAAAATTATACAATTTTAGGTGGTCCATTTATTCAAAAAAATAAGAATTATTTTTGCTAGATTTGCACTTTTTAAATCCAACAGAATTCAATAAATTTTCGCGGAAGAATTTAATGCTCAAAGAGGCGAAAATTATAAAATTTTAGGTGGTCCATTTATTCAAAAAAATAAGAATTATTTTTGCTAGATTTGTACTTTTTAAATCCAACAGAATTCAATAAATTTTCGCGGTAGAATTTAATGCTCAAAGAGGCGAAAATTATACAATTTTAGGTACTGCATTTATTCAAAAAAATAAGAATTATTTTTGCTAGATTTGTACTTTTTAAATCCAAAAGAATTCAATAAATTTTCGCGAAAGAATTTAATGCTCAAAGAGGCGAAAATTATACAATTTTCTGCATTTATTCAAAAAAATAAGAATTATTTTTGCTAGATTTGTACTTTTTAAATCCAACAGAATTCAATAAATTTTCGCGGAAGAATTTAATGCTCAAAGAGGCGAAAATTATACAAATTTTAGGTGGTCCATTTATTCAAAAAAATAAGAATTATTTTTGCTAGATTTGTACTTTTTAAATCCAACAGAATTCAATAAATTTTCGCGGAAGAATTTAATGCTCAAAGAGGCGAAAAATGTACAATTTTAGGTGGTCCATTTATTCAAAAAAATAAGAATTATTTTTGCTAGATTTGCACTTTTTAAATCCAACAGAATTCAATAAATTTTCGCGGAAGAATTTAATGCTCAAAGAGGCGAAAATTATAAAATTTTAGGTGGTCCATTTATTCAAAAAAATAAGAATTATTTTTGCTAGATTTGTACTTTTTAAATCCAACAGAATTCAATAAATTTTCGCGGTAGAATTTAATGCTCAAAGAGGCGAAAATTATACAATTTTAGGTACTGCATTTATTCAAAAAATAGGAATTATTTTTGCTAGATTTGTACTTTTTAAATCCAAAAGAATTCAATAAATTTTCGCGGAAGAATTTAATGCTCAAAGAGGCGAAAATTATACAATTTTCTGCATTTATTCAAAAAAATAAGAATTATTTTTGCTAGATTTGTACTTTTTAAATCCAACAGAATTCAATAAATTTTCGCGGAAGAATTTAATGCTCAAAGAGGCGAAAATTATACAATTTTAGGTACTGCATTTATTCAAAAAAATAAGAATTATTTTTTGCTAGATTTGTACTTTTTAAATCCAACAGAATTCAATAAATTTCGCGGAAGAATTTAATGCTCAAAGAGGCAAAAATAATACAATTTGAGGTGGTCCATTTATTCAAAAAAATAAGAATTATTTTTGCTAGATTTGTACTTTTTAAATCCAACAGAATTCAATAAATTTTCGCGGAAGAATTTAATGCTCAAAGAGGCGGAAATTATACAATTTTAGGTGGTCCATTTATTCAAAAAAATAAGAATTATTTTTGCTAGATTTGCACTTTTTAAATCCAACAGAATTCAATAAATTTTCGCGGAAGAATTTAATGCTCAAAGAGGCGAAAATTATAAAATTTTAGGTGGTCCATTTATTCCAAAAAAATAAGAATTATTTGCTAGATTTGTACTTTTTAAATCCAACAGAATTCATAAATTTTCGCGGTAGAATTTAAGCTCAAAGAGGCGAAAATTATACAATTTTAGGTACTGCATTTATTCAAAAAAATAGGAATATTTTTGCTAGATTTGTACTTTTAAATCCAAAGAATTCAATAAATTTTCGCGGAAGAATTAATGCTCAAAGAGGCGAAATTATACAATTTTACTGCATTTATTCAAAAAATAAGAATATTTTTGCTAGATTTGTACTTTTTAAATCCAACAGAATTCAATAAATTTTCGCGGAAGATTTAATGCTCAAAGAGGCGAAAATTATAAAATTTTAGGTGGGTCCATTTATTTCAAAAAATTACTTTTTAAAACCAACAGAATTCAAAAATTTTCGCGGAAGAATTTTAAAGCTCAAAAGGCGAAAATTATACATTTTTTTGGTGGTTTCCCTTTATTCAAAAAAATAAAAATTATTTTGCTAGATTTGCACTTTTTAAATCCAACAGAATTCAATAAATTTTCGCGGAAGAATTTATGCTCAAAGAGGCGAAAATTAAAAAATTTTAGATGTCGAAAATTTTGAAAAATGGCCATTTCAAAGGGCGCTGATCACGAATTAACAATATTTTAAGATCTGACAACATCTAAGATTTGAGAATCAATGATTTTTATTTTTTGATTAAGGAAAAAACAACTAAATAACTCCTAAACGGATTGGTTAGGCCTAAGCCTAACAAACTTTTGACCAAAAAAGGTCCGCGAACTGGTTCAAAACCGGTTTAAAAGGTCGAGCCTGCTAAAATGTTTGCTTATTCCATCGTTTCAGCAATAAGAAAACCTTGGTTTTGGGTGGTAAAAAATTAATAAAAATCATTGATTTTCAAAATCTAGATTTGAACTACCTATAATTAGTTATTAAAAAATATTTTTGGTTGGGACGCTAATGGCCGGGACGCTAGTGGCCTGGGACGCTAATGGCCGGGACGCTAGTGGCGGGACGCTAATGACCCCTACTCATTTGTGATGGGAAATATATAAAATAAACAAAAACCAAAAGTTTTAGATTTTTTCCCACTAATAAATAAGTTTTGCCTTTAATTATAATAAATATGCAAAAATTTTGAAAAATGGCCCTTTGTGATGGGAAATATATAAAATAAACAAAAACCGAAAGTTTTAGATTCTTTCCCACAAATAAATAAGTTTTGCATTTAATTATTATAATAAATATGCAAAAATTTTGAAATGGCCATTCGTGATGGGGAATATATAAAATAAGCAAAAACCGAAATTTAAAATTGTAAAAAAAATACTAAACATAAAATATGCATTTGAAAACTAAAAATCAGCTACATAAAATAAATTAAACAAAAATGTGTACTACGTCAAATATTGTCCAAAATCAGACAACTTGACGAAACGGCTTTTCTCGTATTCAAAATATGCACAAGTTATAATGTGGGCATTTGTTCATTATTATGAGAAAATATAGGTATATGCAAATTAGACACGTATGTATAGTGAAAAAAATAGGTCTTCAGATCAATAAGTTAGGCACTTCCACTGCTCATCCATCAACACACTTTCCACATTTTGATCACCCCTTCACGGCCGGCAGAAACAAGCAAATGAGGCCATAAAGATGCCAAATCGGTGATGCTGTCCCAGTGAGCCTCGGGTGCCTGAAATGAAATTAGAGGTTTTTTAAATTTTATCGAATTTTGCTTCGTGTACATGTTGAAGCATCCGATGAGTGTGACTAAGTTCCGTTCTCTGCTTCAGGACTGATCAGCTGTGAGCGATCCTCCGCTTGAACGCGCAGCACACTGTCCGTGATTTGCATTTGTCGATAAACGATTCGGCTCGGTGACTTTAGTTGCTGGAACAAATACAAATTGCTGACAACGATTACCAGAGTATTTCACACAAATGTACATGGAATTCTGAGCCTAATTATTTGCGGAAATCATTTCTTAATATCTATTGTTGAACTTGAGATAAGTGTAAGCTTGGCGATAGTCATGCTAGGGAAGCTTTAGACACAAAACTTAATCAGTCAAAATCCCAAACTTCAATTTTACATTCAAATGCCATAACTTTCTGAATCTGTCCAATCGCTAGGCTCTTTGGCTTAGTTAATCTACAACAGAAACCTCAATTTTTTTTTGAATGGTTTCTAATAATGTGTTGTTGAATTTGAAAAAATTCATTGCTAACTTCACTAATATCAAGAATTTTACGCACTTGCAAATCGCCAATGTTCAAATCGCCCGAGGGCAAATGCCTGCGGTAGGGACCGCACAAATAGGCAGACGCATTTGGGTACCGCAAATTCCAACACCGCAAACTTCCTTCAGAATCTCCAGTGAAAATGATGTGACTTCCATCGATCATTGATGGGGCCACCGCTGTGGAGACCATTTCGGTCTGTGAAAGAAAGAAAGATTCGATCGGTGCTGATCAGGATTGTAACAGATGATTAGAGACTAATGGATCAAATTACACTCAAAACAAATTTTTTGTTTGAGTCCTATAAACACAACACACTTTGTATGTTAGAGGTGCTTCAGTGCTGGGCCAAAGCACATCCGTTCGACTGCGTGTTGACAAGTCCCAAATGCTTCTGAAAATTTGGATTTTAAAAATCAAAGACCAATTTAAAGCATCGTTTTGCACTCACAACTCGGCCTCTCTTGAACAGTTTGTCAATGCACGGTCACAGCGCGAACCATTGGGCAGTGCCCTATAACAGAAAACACTCTGAGATGTCCACATAAAGTGCGATAATTCCTTACCAACTTCGCAATGGAATTATTCGATCCGATGGATGGGACCAACTGCAGACTTCAAGACCGGCAAACCTAAATAATGTGTATAAATTGGATTAATAAAAAATATACAAAAATTAAATTTTAATTAATCAACCCACCGTAAATCCCACAAAAGCATATTTTGGTGGTGGCCGAGCTGGCTGTCAACAGCACCAATGTTGATTATTGTGTCGATGCAAAACGATGTGATCAGGCCATAACTATAAATGTTGAACAAGCAGCATATATTGGGCGCGAAATATTTTTTGATTTGTTGATTGAAAGCACCTGTTTTTGATCCGACGTTGCCAAACCGAGGAAAGTTCAATGGCATTCCGACCTTTGTTGGGGTGGACAAGCAATGGCACAAGGTCAGGCAACAGCTCGCAAATGGTCGCCTTGGGCAACAGTTGCCGGCGGCAAAGTGCATGCACACAGCACACACACTCCAACACCACAAACTCTTCACAGTCTTGCAGGCCCTGCAGGGGTTTTGTTTTGAAAATGACAAAAAGAAAGTTTCTCAAATGTGCCAGGATGTCCATTAAGACAAGACCCCGATTCGCTTTTGGCCAATTCGCTTTTTACCCTATTCGCTTTTGACCCGATTCGCTTTTTTTGGGACCATTCGCTTTTTTTGGGACGATTCGCTTTTTTTGGGACGATTCGCTTTTTAGTAAGAAAAAAGCATTTATGAGCGAAATTTGAAGGTTTTATGCAATTCTTTAAGTGTATTCAGGCGTTATTGAGGTAGCTGATCACGAATATGACATCAGATTTATCATAAGACATCATCTAATCTATGATTTCGACACCTATGTTTTTGTAAAAAAATTAAAAATTTTTTTTTTCAAAGTTGAGAAAAAGCTGTTTTTAGGGGTATTATTTTTGCTAGATTTGTACTTTTTAAATCCAACAGAATTCAATAAATTTTCGCGGAAGAATTTAATGCTCAAAGAGGCGAAAATTATACAATTTTAGGTACTGCATTTATTCAAAAAAATAAGAATTAATTTGCTAGATTTGTACTTTTTAAATCCAACAGAATTCAATAAATTTTCGCGGAAGAATTTAATGCTCAAAGAGGCGAAAATTGTACAATTTTAGGTGGTCCATTTATTCAAAAAAATAAGAATTATTTTTGCTAGATTTGCACTTTTTAAATCCAACAGAATTCAATAAATTTTCGCGGAAGAATTTAATGCTCAAAGAGGCGAAAATTATACAATTTTCTGCATTTATTCAAAAAAATAAGAATTATTTTTGCTAGATTTGTACTTTTTAAATCCAAAAGAATTCAATAAATTTTCGCGGAAGAATTTAATGCTCAAAGAGGCGAAAATTATACAATTTTAAGTGGTCCATTTATTCAAAAAAATAAGAATTATTTTTGCTAGATTTGCACTTTTTAAATCCAACAGAATTCAATAAATTTTCGCGGTAGAATTTAATGCTCAAAGAGGCGGAAATTATACAATTTTAGGTGGTCCATTTATTCAAAAAATATGAATTATTTTTGCTAGATTTGCACTTTTTAAATCCAACAGAATTCAATAAATTTTCGCGGAAGAATTTAATGCTCAAAGAGGCGAAAATTATACAATTTTAGGTACTGCATTTATTCAAAAAAATAAGAATTATTTTTGCTAGATTTGCACTTTTTAAATCCAACAGAATTCAATAAATTTTCGCGGAAGAATTTAATGCTCAAAGAGGCGAAAATTATACAATTTTAGGTACTGCATTTATTCAAAAAAATAAGAATTATTTTTGCTAGATTTGTACTTTTTAAATCCAACAGAATTCAATAAATTTTCGCGGAAGAATTTAATGCTCAAAGAGGCGAAAATTATACAATTTTAGGTGGTCCATTTATTCAAAAAAATAAGAATTATTTTTGCTAGATTTGTACTTTTTAAATCCAACAGAATTCAATAAATTTTCGCGGAAGAATTTAATGCTCAAAGAGGCGAAAATTATAAAATTTTAGGTGGTCCATTTATTCAAAAAAATAAGAATTATTTTTGCTAGATTTGCACTTTTTAAATCCAACAGAATTCAATAAATTTTCGCGGAAGAATTTAATGCTCAAAGAGGCGAAAATTGTACAATTTTAGGTGGTCCATTTATTCAAAAAAATAAGAATTATTTTTGCTAGATTTGCACTTTTTAAATCCAACAGAATTCAATAAATTTTCGCGGAAGAATTTAATGCTCAAAGAGGCGAAAATTATAGAATTTTAGGTGGTCCATTTATTCAAAAAAATAAGAATTATTTTTGCTAGATTTGCACTTTTTAAATCCAACAGAATTCAATAAATTTTCGCGGAAGAATTTAATGCTCAAAGAGGCGAAAATTATACAATTTTAGGTACTGCATTTATTCAAAAAAATAAGAATTATTTTTGCTAGATTTGCACTTTTAAATCCAACAGAATTCACTAAATTTTCGCGGAAGAATTTAATGCTCAAAGAGGCGAAATTATTCAATTTTAGGTACTGCATTTATTCAAAAAAATAAGAATTATTTTTGCTAGATTTGTACTTTTTAAATCCAACAGAATTCAATAAATTTCGCGGAAGAATTTAATGCTCAAAGAGGCGAAAATTATACAATTTTAGGTGGTCCATTTATTCAAAAAAATAAGAATTATTTTTGCTAGATTTGCACTTTTTAAATCCAACAGAATTCAATAAATTTTAGCGGAAAAATTTAATGCTCAAAGAGGCGAAAATTATACAATTTTAGGTACTGCATTTATTCAAAAAAATAAGAATTATTTTTGCTAGATTTGTACTTTTTAAATCCAAAAGAATTCAATAAATTTTCGCGAAAGAATTTAATGCTCAAAGAGGCGAAAATTATACAATTTTAGGTACTGCATTTATTCAAAAAAATAAGAATTATTTTTGCTAGATTTGTACTTTTTAAATCCAAAAGAATTCAATAAATTTTCGCGAAAGAATTTAATGCTCAAAGAGGCGAAAATTATACAATTTTAGGTACTGCATTTATTCAAAAAAATAAGAATTATTTTTGCTAGATTTGCACTTTTTAAATCCAACAGAATTCAATAAATTTTCGCGGAAGAATTTAATGCTCAAAGAGGCGAAAATTATACAATTTTAGGTGGTCCATTTATTCAAAAAATATGAATTATTTTTGCTAGATTTGCACTTTTTAAATCCAACAGAATTCAATAAATTTTCGCGGAAGAATTTAATGCTCAAAGAGGCGGAAATTATACAATTTTAGGTGGTCCATTTATTCAAAAAATATGAATTATTTTTGCTAGATTTGCACTTTTTAAATCCAACAGAATTCAATAAATTTTCGCGGAAGAATTTAATGCTCAAAGAGGCGAAAATTATACAATTTTAGGTACTGCATTTATTCAAAAAAATAAGAATTATTTTTGCTAGATTTGCACTTTTTAAATCCAACAGAATTCAATAAATTTTCGCGGAAGAATTTAATGCTCAAAGAGGCGAAAATTATACAATTTTAGGTACTGCATTTATTCAAAAAAATAAGAATTATTTTTGCTAGATTTGCATTTTTTAAATCCAACAGAATTCAATAAATTTTCGCGGAAGAATTTAATGCTCAAAGAGGCGAAAATTATACAATTTTAGGTACTGCATTTATTCAAAAAAAAAAGAATTATTTTTGCTAGATTTGTACTTTTTAAATCCAACAGAATTCAATAAATTTTCGCGGAAGAATTTAATGCTCAAAGAGGCGAAAATTATACAATTTTAGGTACTGCATTTATTCAAAAAAATAAGAATTATTTTTGCTAGATTTGCACTTTTTAAATCCAACAGAATTCAATAAATTTTCGCGGAAGAATTTAATGCTCAAAGAGGCGAAAATTATACAATTTTAGGTACTGCATTTATTCAAAAAAATAAGAATTATTTTTGCTAGATTTGTACTTTTTAAATCCAACAGAATTCAATAAATTTTCGCGGAAGAATTTAATTCATTTATTCATTTATTTATCACATCAAAGGAAATGCAAGCAAATCACTAACATGATGGAATCAATAAAATCATTCAGATTGTATCGAATGTCTTTAGGTGGGACAGCACTTTAGCTTTGAACAGCTGGGGGGAAGATATTGAGACAATGTCAGAGGGGAGGGAATTCCAGGAATTGGTGCAGCGGTGAAGGAATAAATTGGAAGTAAATGGGGTTTTTCTTTTTTTGCGGATTTGGAGAGAATGACGACGACTAGTGCGTGTGCTGAAAGGAATTATATCTTTTGGGTTGAAATGAGTGTGACTGTGACATATTTTGTGCATCATACAGAGATCAAAAAGTTTGCGACGAGATGCCAAAGATTCCAGTTTAAATAATTTCAAACGTTGATCATAGGAACATTTGGGGAGTTTACATTTGGTGAGGGCCCTACGTGTGAATGTTTTTTGCACCCGTTCAATTTTGTTAGAAAGGATTTTTGTTGATGGATTCCAAATAACGGTTGCATATTCCAGGATTGGACGTACATATATTGTGTAGGCCCGGGCCCAGGTGAGTATTTTGGTAGAGTAGAGGGCATTTAAAATTTGGATGGCTCGGAGGTAGGCATTCTTAATTATTGTGTTTATATGACCCGTAAAGTTGAGTGTTTTGAATAAGAATGCCAAGGTCCCTAATTGAATCGGAGGGAGAAATAATGGTGTGCCCAATGCTATAGTTGAATTTGGGAGGAGGATGGCGAGGCTTGGGAGTGATTTGAAATAATTTTGTTTTGTTTGTTGATACTTTAAGTCCCCAAGTCTCGCCCCATGTGCATATATCATTGATAGACTTTTGCAGGAGTTGATAGTCGGAAGTGTTTTTAATTGGGAGAAATATTTTTATATCATCTGCGAAGAGTCGGATACCAACTGAGGGACTGATTATTTTCGGTAGATCGTTGATAAATATGGTGAACAATAGTGGGCCTAGAACTGATCCTTGCGGAACCCCAGAGTGAATGGATTTTGTGGAGGAATTTACATCTTCAATTTTAACAATAAATGTGCGGTCCGATAGGAAGTTATCAATCCATCTTAACAATTTTCCTCTAATGCCAATGTGGTGGAGTTTGGACAGCAAAAATGTATGTGGGACCGAGTCAAAGGCACGACTGATGTCAATGTATATGCAATCAATTTGTAAGTTGTTGTTCTCAAGGGGGTCGGACCAATCCTCAAAGGTTTTGAGAGTTGGGTGACAGTTGACCTTTTCGGGAGGAAGCCGAATTGGTGTTGTGAAATGAGGCCATGTTTGAGAAGGAAGTTTAAAATTTGTTTGGATATTATGCGCTCAAGGATGCGACAAATTGAGGAGGTTAATGAAATAGGGCGATAATTTAGGGGGTCCGATTTAATGCCCTTTTTGAAGATGGGGATAATAACTGCATTTATTCAAAAAAATAAGAATTATTTTTGCTAGATTTGCACTTTTTAAATCCAACAGAATTCAAGTTGCTGGAATGCAAAAATTTTGAAAAATGACCATTTGTGATGGGAAATATATAAAATAAACAAAAACCGAAAGTTTTAGATTTTTTCCAACTAATAAATAAGTTTTGCCTTTAATTATAATAAATATGCGAAAATTTTGAAAAATGGCCATTTTCAAGGGCGCTGATCACGAATTAACAATATTTTTAAGATCTGACAACATCTAAGATTTTGAGAATCAATGATTTTTATTTTTTGATTAAGGAAAAAACAACTAAATAACTCCTAAACCGGATTGGTTAGGCCTAAGCCTAACAAACTTTTGACCAAAAAAGGTCCGCGAACTGGTTCAAAAACCGGTTTAAAGGTCGAGCCTGCTAAAATGTTTGCTTATTCCATCGTTTCAGCAACTAAGAAAACCTTGGTTTTGGGTGGTAAAAAATTAATAAAAAATCATTGATTTTCAAAATCTTAGATTTGAACTACCTATAATTAGTTATTAAAAAATATTTTTTGGTTGGGACGCTAATGGCCGGGACGCTAGTGGCCTGGGACGCTAATGGCCGGGACGCTAGTGGCGGGACGCTAATGACCCCTACTCATTTGTGATGGGAAATATATAAAATAAACAAAAACCAAAAGTTTTAGATTTTTTCCCACTAATAAATAAGTTTTGCCTTTAATTATAATAAATATGCAAAAATTTTGAAAAATGGCCCTTTGTGATGGGAAATATATAAAATAAACAAAAACCGAAAGTTTTAGATTCTTTCCCACAAATAAATAAGTTTTGCATTTAATTATTATAATAAATATGCAAAAATTTTGAAATGGCCATTCGTGATGGGGAATATATAAAATAAGCAAAAACCGAAATTTAAAATTGTAAAAAAAATACTAAACATAAAATATGCATTTGAAAACTAAAAATCAGCTACATAAATAAATTAAAACAAAAATGTGTACTACGTCAAATATTGTCCAAAATCAAGACAACTTGACGAAACGGCTTTTTCTCGTATTCAAAATATGCACAAGTTATAATGCTGGGCATTTGTTCATTATTATGAGAAAATATAGGTATATGCAAATTAGACACGTATGTATAGTGAAAAAAATAGGTCTTCAGATCAATAAGTTAGGCACTTCCACTGCTCATCCATCAACACACTTTCCACATTTTGATCACCCCTTCACGGCCGGCAGAAACAAGCAAATGAGGCCATAAAGATGCCAAATCGGTGATGCTGTCCCAGTGAGCCTCGGGTGCCTGAAATGAAATTAGAGGTTTTTTAAATTTTATCGAATTTTGCTTCGTGTACATGTTGAAGCATCCGATGAGTGTGACTAAGTTCCGTTCTCTGCTTCAGGACTGATCAGCTGTGAGCGATCCTCCGCTTGAACGCGCAGCACACTGTCCGTGATTTGCATTTGTCGATAAACGATTCGGCTCGGTGACTTTAGTTGCTGGAACAAATACAAATTGCTGACAACGATTACCAGAGTATTTCACACAAATGTACATGGAATTCTGAGCCTAATTATTTGCGGAAATCATTCTTAATATCTATTGTTGAACTTGAGATAAGTGTAAGCTTGGCGATAGTCATGCGTAGGGGAAGCTTTAGACACAAAACTTAATCAGTCAAAATCCCAAACTTTCAATTTTACATTCAAATGCCATAACTTTCTGAATCTGTCCAATCGCTAGGCTCTTTGGCTTAGTTAATCTACAACAGAAACCTCAATTTTTTTTTGAATGGTTTCTAATAATGTGTTGTTGAATTTGAAAAAATTCATTGCTAACTTCACTAATATCAAGAATTTTACGCACTTGCAAATCGCCAATGTTCAAATCGCCCGAGGGCAAATGCCTGCGGTAGGGACCGCACAAATAGGCAGACGCATTTGGGTACCGCAAATTCCAACACCGCAAACTTCCTTCAGAATCTCCAGTGAAAATGATGTGACTTCCATCGATCATTGATGGGGCCACCGCTGTGGAGACCATTTCGGTCTGTGAAAGAAAGAAAGATTCGATCGGTGCTGATCAGGATTGTAACAGATGATTAGAGACTAATGGATCAAATTACACTCAAAACAAATTTTTTGTTTGAGTCCTATAAACACAACACACTTTGTATGTTAGAGGTGCTTCAGTGCTGGGCCAAAGCACATCCGTTCGACTGCGTGTTGACAAGTCCCAAATGCTTCTGAAAATTTGGATTTTAAAAATCAAAGACCAATTTAAAGCATCGTTTTGCACTCACAACTCGGCCTCTCTTGAACAGTTTGTCAATGCACGGTCACAGCGCGAACCATTGGGCAGTGCCCTATAACAGAAAACACTCTGAGATGTCCACATAAAGTGCGATAATTCCTTACCAACTTCGCAATGGAATTATTCGATCCGATGGATGGGACCAACTGCAGACTTCAAGACCGGCAAACCTAAATAATGTGTATAAATTGGATTAATAAAAAATATACAAAAATTAATTTTAATTAATCAATCCCACCGTAAATCCCACAAAAGCATATTTTTGGTGGTGGCCGAGCTGGCTGTCAACAGCATCCAATGTTGATTGATTGTGTCGATGCAAAACGATGTGATCAGGCCATAACTATAAATGTTGAACAAGCAGCATATATTGGGCGCGAAATATTTTTTGATTTGTTGATTGAAAGCACCTGTTTTTGATCCGACGTTGCCAAACCGAGGAAAGTTCAATGGCATTCCGACCTTTGTTGGGGTGGACAAGCAATGGCACAAGGTCAGGCAACAGCTCGCAAATGGTCGCCTTGGGCAACAGTTGCCGGCGGCAAAGTGCATGCACACAGCACACACACTCCAACACCACAAACTCTTCACAGTCTTGCAGGCCCTGCAGGGGTTTTGTTTTGAAAATGACAAAAAAAAGTTTCTTAAATGTGCTAGGATGTCCCCATTAAAATGCCTTTAAATTGACCCCCCCCCCCACCTGCTGGAGGAACGGCATCAACTTGCTGTTCCGGTTCTGCCCCAAGTGTTGCGCAAGCACCGGGCACGCCTCGAAGAATGCAGCCCGGACACGCCAATCGTGCTTGTCATTCAACAGCGTGATCATGTGCATCAACACATCCGTAACTGTACAGAAAACGAAATTTTTCATCGCATTACAGTATAAATAGCTTCTGTTTCAGAACTTCTTGGGTTTTGTGGGTTCTGAAAAATCCCTTTTCATAATCAATCTGAGACGCCACACTTTATAGTCCGTTTTCGGGAGACCAATGCTAAAAGCAGCTTTTCAGAAATTGAGCTTTTTTTGTGCCAATTTCAATCAACCAAGCCCACACCTCTCGAGGCACCAAAAAATTGACAGAGCAAGTCCAAGTTGGTCGGTTGGAATAGACAACGGCGCACTTCGTTGTCCGTACAGCCACAAAATGTGACAAAGAATTCGGTGACCGCATCAATGGAGCTCGACCTGTGAAAAGGTATAGCGTTGGCCAACACAAAATGGTTTCAAAAATTCGTTATCAAAAAACCCAAAATTGGAGCGGAAAGAAAGACGCTTTTAACCCAACATCGGCTTAAACTAGGGTTGCGCGGGACCGGGACTTTGGGAAAAACCGGGACTAAATTAGTCCCGGTCAAAAAAACCGGGACTACTGGACAAAAAAAAACGTGGAGATTTATACTGGAGCTTGAAAAAAATCGGGACTAAATTTCAGTCCCAGAGAAGACATTTCAGTACTAGTCCCAGTCCCGCTCAACCCTAGCTTAAACTGTTTGAGTAGTTTCAGTACAATGGAGCTGAAATGAACAGATCAGTGTTAAGAACTGTTTGAAGATAAAGGCGTCAAATTGAAGTGCTTGTTGCCTTTCAGTCTCCAGTAAAAGACGCTTTTCCTCGCACAGAAACTTCTCCAGACGGCTGGACATTTGTTGAACAGTTGTGGTAGAACAACCACCACCGCCATGTTCAGGTTGATTTTGTTCAGGTGATTCACTGCGCATCCGGGCGACACTCGCTTCAAAAAATCTAATAAAAATAAAAATTTAAAAAAAAAAAGCTAAATTCCCCAGCAACAAAACGAAAATGTCAACTTTTACAAAAAAAATGAAAGGTACTTTTTAGTTGATCAAAAATTCTGGGTTGAAATTTTTCCGTAATTCCGTTCTAAAAAAAGAGAGTGCCTCGCGGAAATTTGTGCAAGTTTGCCCAAATTGGTGGCCAACGCAATGCGAGGAAGGCATGCCGAACTGATCACAATTGGACACAGTTTCGGGAATACAAAGTCGATCAACAGACGGCATTCGTCTGGCGGAATTGAATTGGCACAGGTGGACAAAATGTCGCACAAAATCAAAATTGCTTCGGCACGGACAAGCGGAAAATGGTCACTGATGGAGTGGGCCTGTGTGGGGGAACATTGAAATTAAATTTATTAAAAAAAGTCAAATTGCCTGGGGGCAAAACCGAAAATAATGAAAAATTGAAAAATCCAGTTTTTTAATAAATGAAATTTATTCGATTTTAATCACCAAGTAGGGCACAATTCGTTCAAAGATGATGACCGGCGTTGAAATTTTGCTGATTTGATGAAGCAGCGAAAGAGCATCCTTTGGAAAATAAATATTTTAAATAAAAATTGAGCAACCCCTATCTTCACCGGATTGAATTAAGACAAATCTTATGGTTTAGGATATTTAAAGGAAACTGGGAATTTATGGCAATGACCAGACTGATCAATGATTTGAAAATGACAGTCCGTGTGTTACAAATAGGAAATTTTCTGCTCTTTTTTGTTGTTGCTAAAATCGTCTGATTTTTTGTTCATTTTCATCAAAATTTGAAGAAAAAATTTGTAAAAATAAAAAAATGATGGCACAAATGTGCCACACTTTTCGGCATCCATTTAAAGACAAAACAAACTACATTAATATACCATTTTTGCTGTCAGTGAGCAACACGAACGCAACGCAGCGCAAATTATGTTGATAAATAACACAGAATTTGCGGCATCCTCGTCCCTCAACAGTGCCATGTAATTGTCACGCTCAACGAAAAGCCTGTAAACGGAATACCAAAATTACTAATTAAATTAAATTTCCAAAACAAAAAAATTGAGAAGTCCAACACCTTTTTTCAATCATTTTTTCATTATCTTCCAACAAACTTTGTGATCAAGGCATCCGCCGATTGAATGCTTTGGAGCTCCTTGAAGTAGTTGTACAAGTACCTCTCGAAGATTTGCGGGAAAAGGACTGTCGATGAACATGGAGACAACTAAATACGCTTTCAGAAAGTCCAATTTTGAAATGAGTGGATTTTTGATCATAGTAAAATCATTTTAAAAAAATGTTATCAAACAAACAATTCTATATATATTTTTGAAAATTACTCAGATTTTAAAATATTTTTAGAAACTTTGTCGTTTCATGCACCTCAAAAAATCACTCTCATAAAATTCATTAACAAAATAATTTTTCAAAAATACTCCCCCCAAAAAAAAACCTTCAAAATTCGTCCCTCCTTCGCTTCGGGTCCCTGTCCAACATGATGGCGATCAACGGCCGAAATTCGGTGTCCGGCACAGCACTGAGCAATCGCTTCAGAAAGAATTTGGCGGTGTGTTCGTCCGCATTTTTATAGTCAATCGCCTGCAAAAAGAAAGTAAAGTAAAATCGAAAAAAAAACATTTTTTTTCAAAAAAAACAATAAATTTTATTCAAATTTAGAGCATTTTGAGGTATCTTTATAAAAGGTTCGGTTCCCCTTAAATTTTCACTTTTTCCCATCACACTGATTGCCTGGGGGAGGTTAAAGGCGATTTGGCGTCCATCACTAAGCAGCTCAACCAGCAGACAGCCCATCGCAAAAATGTCCATCGCTTCGGTTAGGCCTAAAAAATCAGGATTTTTTTAAAAAAAGTTCAAATTTTATCTTTCCCAAGTCCGTGGACAAATTTCCCGTCCCAATATTGTATAAAATTTTTATCAAAATCGAACATTCATAAAAATTTGGGAAATCCCCAGCGACGGCTGACGCGCGAGCTTCCAGCTCTTCACTGTCTCGGAAGCGCTCCGGCGCGAGATAACAATGCCGTCGACGATCCGTGTCGAAGAAAAAGGTGAAATCCGATGGATTGTCCTAAAATTCTTGTAAAAAAATTTTTTTTTTTTTACAAATCCTACAAATGGGAGTAAGGCAGGCTTGAAGGGCGCAAAATCAGTCAGTTGGATCCAAAGGGAGCTGGACACAAGCACATTTTGAGGCCTTAATACGCAAAAAAAAACAAAAAATTAATTAATCAAAAAATAGGCATCGACAAGGATGTAAGCCCGGAATTGGGAGCCGGGTGCCCGGGCCGACCTCGAGCACAGTGTCTGTGCCTTTGACAGCTGACTGAAAATGTTTTATATTCGTTATTATCGTTTTTGGTAAAAATGGATCGAGTTTTCGAATACATATCCTGTAACGCGTCACACCCGTCTCAATTCAAAATTTTTTTTTAAATGTTAAGATGTTTCTATGGAGTTTAGGGGAGCGTAGAATCCAAATCCATTCCGTCGTTGTCAAACCCCATCGTCTTCGGCAATTTGCTATCGGCAACATTCAATTTTTCATCAAAATGATGCATCGTAGCGACATTAGAAATGACGTTGAACAGCAGGGAATTGTTGCTGCCGCTGTTGCCTTTGGTGGCGCCGCCCAGCTTCTCCAACGTTTTGCGCTCCTCAATCAGTGTGATCAGTTCGGCAGAGTTGTTCTGTTCTGAAAATAGGATTTTATATAGACAAAAAAAAGAAAAATATGTGATATTAAAATATATAATTGGGTTGAACAAGGAATGGGACATCCCCGTCCCCCCATCAGAACATTCCAAGAATTGATGCGATCAAATTTCATGGGTTTCGCGTTGAAATTGGCACAATTACCACAAATAAAGTCCCATATTTGACGACTGATCGGTTGCACCAGCGTCTCGTAGAGCACGTCACGGCAGTCCAACCGTATCAACGGGTGGCGAAGAAATGTGGTGACGAGCGGAGTTAGTTTGCAATAAATGTCGGCAATGGTGAAGCAGCTGTCCGTCTCCAGAATGGTCAAAATGTTGACAAGCGCAATGCGCAACCATTTGTTGGGGTGGACAAGCAATGGCACAAGGTCAGGCAACAGCTCGCAAATGGTCGCCTTGGGCAACAGTTGCCGGCGGCAAAGTGCATGCACACAGCACACACACTCCAACACCACAAACTCTTCACAGTCTTGCAGGCCCTGCAGGGGTTTTGTTTTGAAAATGACAAAAAAAAGTTTCTTAAATGTGCTAGGATGTCCCCATTAAAATGCCTTTAAATTGACCCCCCCCCCACCTGCTGGAGGAACGGCATCAACTTGCTGTTCCGGTTCTGCCCCAAGTGTTGCGCAAGCACCGGGCACGCCTCGAAGAATGCAGCCCGGACACGCCAATCGTGCTTGTCATTCAACAGCGTGATCATGTGCATCAACACATCCGTAACTGTACAGAAAACGAAATTTTTCATCGCATTACAGTATAAATAGCTTCTGTTTCAGAACTTCTTGGGTTTTGTGGGTTCTGAAAAATCCCTTTTCATAATCAATCTGAGACGCCACACTTTATAGTCCGTTTTCGGGAGACCAATGCTAAAAGCAGCTTTTCAGAAATTGAGCTTTTTTTGTGCCAATTTCAATCAACCAAGCCCACACCTCTCGAGGCACCAAAAAATTGACAGAGCAAGTCCAAGTTGGTCGGTTGGAATAGACAACGGCGCACTTCGTTGTCCGTACAGCCACAAAATGTGACAAAGAATTCGGTGACCGCATCAATGGAGCTCGACCTGTGAAACGGTAAAGCGTTGGCCAACACAAAATGGTTTCAAAAATTCGTTTCAAAAAGTCCAAAATCGGAGCCGAAACGCTTTTAACCCAGCATCGGCTTAAACTGTTTGAGTAGTTTCAGCACAATGGAGCTGAAATCGAACAGACATTTCAGCGCCAGCCTTAGAGACCAGCGCTGAAAATGTTTGCAAATGAAGTGCTTCTTGCAAAAAACGAAAATGTCACAACTTTTCATTAAAAAAATGAAGGATTTTTTAGTTGATCAAAAACTTCAGAATTGAATTTTTTAACCGTAACCAAAATCCCGAGTTTGATGGAAATTCCGGATTACACCATAAAAGCCTATTTGAAATTTAATCATAGTAATCTTAGTCCCGTTTTCCCCCAAATTCCTGTTTTTTTTTTTTTATTTACAATAAATACGCCAATTTCAAACCAATAAATGAGCAAACCTTGGACATAAAAGCAGCTTGAGAGATCGATGGAGACAAAAATAATTTTTCACCAAATCAAGACACCGTCAGTTTTCAGAAATCTACTTTTACAAAAACACTGTCAACATTAGACTCGAACAGCGTGTCATATCAAAAAAAAATAATCAGATCCAATTGACAAATGGAAAGCACCAAAATGAACAAAAAAAAATTTGTGCAAAAAAACTTTTATTAAAAAGAAACAAATTTTTAATCATCGTCATCTTCAATATCGTCCTCCGCACTTTGCCGCCGCCTTCCTCCGCTCCCGCGCCTCTTTGTTCCGTCTGAAATGGGAGGGCTTTAAATCAAACAAAATTTTTGAACATTTGCAAATTTAAAGTAAATTCAATCAAAAAATTGTTTTTTGGGTTTCAAATTCCAACCTTTTTTGTTCCGCCATCATTTGTGTCCAGCGAGCGATCAACAGACGGCATTCGTCGGGCGGGATCGAGTTGGCACAGGTGGATAAAATGTCGCACAAAATCAAAATTGCTTCGGCACGGACAAGCGGAAAATGGTCACTGATGGAGTGGGCCTGTGTGGGGAACATTGAAATAAAATTGATTAGAAATAGTCAAATTGCCTGGGGGCGAAACCAAAAAAAAAGAAAAATCCAATTTTTTAAAATGAAATTTATTCAATTTTTAATCACCAAGTAGGGCACAATTCGTTCAAAGATGATGACCGGCGTTGAAATTTTGCTGATTTGATGAAGCAGCGAAAGAGCATCCTTTGAAAAATAAATATTTTAAATAAAAATTGAGCAATCCCTTTACACCGGATTGAATTGAGACAAAACTTATGGTTTTTTTTTTTGGATATTTAAAGGAAATTGGGAATTTATGGCAATGACCAGACTGATCAATGATTTGAAAATGACAGCCCGGGTTGCAAATAGGAATTGTTGCTATAATCGTCTGATTTTTTGTTCATTTTCATCAAAATTTGAAGAAAAAATTTGTAAAAATAAAAAAATGATGGCACAAATGTGCCACACTTTTTGGCATCCATTTAAAGACAAAACAAATTACATTTACCATTTTTGCTGTCAGTGAGCAACACGAACGCAACGCAGCGCAAATAATGTTAATAAATAACACAAAATTTGCGGCATCCTCGTCCCTCAACAGTGCCATGTAATTGTCACGCTCAACGAAAAGCCTTTAAATGGAATATCAAATTCCTAAAAATTAACCAACATCTTTTTTCAATAATTTTTTCTTATCTTCCAACGAACTTTGTGATCAAGGCATCCGCCGATTGAATGCTTTGGAGCTCCTTGAAGTAGTTGTACAAGTACCTCTCGAAGATTTGCGGGAAAAGGACTGTCGATGAACATGGAGACAACTAAATACGCTTTCAGAAAGTCCAATTTTGAAATGAATGGAACCGTAATATAATTTGGCCTGTTTTTGATCATAGTAAAATCATTTTTAAAAAATTGTTATCAAACAATTCTACTATATATATTTTTTTGAAAATTACCCGGATTTTAAATTATTTTTAGAAACTTTGTCGTTTTATGCGCCTCAAAAAATCACTCTCATAAATTCATTTAACAAAATAATTTTTGAAAAATACTCCCCCCAAAAAAAACCTTCAAAAATTCGTCCCTCCTTCGCTTCGGGTCCCTGTCCAACATGATGGCGATCAACGGCCGAAATTCGGTGTCCGGCACAGCACTGAGCAATCGCTTCAGAAAGAATTTGGCGGTGTGTTCGTCCGCATTTTTATAGTCAATCGCCTGCAAAAAGAAAGTAAAGTAAAATCGAAAAAAAAACATTTTTTTTCAAAAAAAAACAATAAATTTTATTCAAATTTAGAGCATTTTGAAGTATCTTTATAAAAGGTTCGGTTCCCCTTAAATTTTCACTTTTTCCCATCACACTGATTGCCTGGGGGAGGTTAAAGGCGATTTGGCGTCCATCACTAAGCAGCTCAACCAGCAGACAGCCCATCGCAAAAATGTCCATTGCTTCGGTTAGGCCTAAAAAATCAGGATTTTTTTAAAAAAAAGTTCAAATTTTATCTTTCCCAAGTCCGTGGACAAATTTCCCGTCCCAATATTGTATAAAATTTTTATCAAAATCGAACATTCATAAAAATTTGGGAAATCCCCAGCGACGGCTGACGCGCGAGCTTCCAGCTCTTCACTGTCTCGGAAGCGCTCCGGCGCGAGATAACAATGCCGTCGACGATCCGTGTCGAAGAAAAAGGTGAAATTCGATGGATTGTCCTAAAATTCTTGTAAAAAAATTTTTTATTTTTTACAAATCCTACAAATGGGAGTAAGGCAGGCTTGAAGGGCGCAAAATCAGTCAGTTGGATCCAAAGGGAGCTGGACACAAGCACATTTTGAGGCCTTAATACGCAAAAAAAAACAAAAAATTAATTAATCAAAAAATAGGCATCGACAAGGATGTAAGCCCGGAATTGGGAGCCGGGTGCCCGGGCCGACCTCGAGCACAGTGTCTGTGCCTTTGACAGCTGACTGAAAATGTTTTATATTCGTTATTATCGTTTTTGGTAAAAATGGATCGAGTTTTCGAATACATATCCTGTAACGCGTCACACCCGTCTCAATTCAAAATTTTTTTTTAAATGTTAAGATGTTTCTATGGAGTTTAGGGGAGCGTAGAATCCAAATCCATTCCGTCGTTGTCAAACCCCATCGTGTATTTGTTCAAAAAATTCACTTAATTCGACTCCAACAAGTCTCGAAAGCCATAGAAAACCACATTTTACGATTTAAACACAAAAACCATTTGTTTTTCACCCCAAAAATGTAGGTTTTTCAGTATTGGCAAATGCCAACGCGTTCAATGCTCTCTTTAAACTAATCCTGTGATCGATCGCTGTTCAGACACCCGGAAAAGCCAATCAAATCCACATAGACAACTCTAGCTTAGCCCCACCTTCTCAACAATGGCATGAACCACGCCTGGATTCTTCAAAATGTGTTGTCCCTTCTCCGTGTTGAATTTGATGCCTAAATTTAGTGAAATCTTTGAACTGCTCGACGATCTTTATCAACCCGCCCAAACAACAATTTGTCACATTTTCTCACCTTTCTCCTTAAACTTTGTCGCATCCTTCACCCCACTCCGTTTCTTCTTCGTTTTGTTGGCCATATGTCCTACAAACGTACATATCTTTGCAAATTAAACAAAATTTACATTAAAAAAACGGACGGGTTTAAAAACCCCGTAAAATAAGCCAAAGCGTTTTATGCGACCAATATGAAACGCCAATCTAAAATGAAGTTACTAAATGCAACAATGTGGAAATAGAATAATTGTGTGATGCTCATAATCAGGGATCAAAAGACTCGAAAGTGTCAAATTTCCGTGTCAAAAAAAAAGAGAGTTAATATTGCGTACAACAAACAACGCAAACAAAAATTCCTTGGAGGTAAATGTTGAAGTGATTATCTTTCTGATCAAATTTTGTCGCATAATCTGGGGATGGACAAAGGACAAAAAGATACAAATGTATCAAGACTCTCGAGCACATCGGCACACTACTATAACTATAACTAGCGCGCTATGATGACGATGATGATGTTGACGGGTTACCGAATGGCTGCTGGTGCTGTTGTTGCTGCAATGCCCAAAAAGTTTGTTGTTGTTGCTGCCGCCGAGGGACCATGTGCTGCTGCTGCCCCTGCTGGTGTTGAACAACATGTTGGCCAGCAAAGTTTGGCACCAACGCATCCGTCCCCCCGGGCGTCGACAGAGCGTTGAGCATGGCGCCACCGCAGTCGTTGCTGCTCGCTGTGCCAAAATGGTTGTTGTTGATCAGCTGCTTTGTGCCATGCAGATAGTGCGCGTATTTGCCAAGCTCTTCCGGCTTCAGCAGTCGGGACTTTAATCGCAAAAAATAATTATAGCAATAAAATATAATTCTTGATCATAAAAAATAAGCAAAAAAAATTTAGGTTGAGAGGGATCGGTTGGGGTAAAACCCCAACTCGTCACCACCCCCCGACTCGTTTCCTTTTACCCAACTCGTTCCCTTTACCCTGACTTAAAAAAAAAATTTGTTTTCCAAAGTTGATAAAAAGGTCTTTGCCATTTTTATAGAAGGGAACGAGTTGGGTAAAAAGGAACGAGTCGGGAGTGAACGAGTTGGTCGGGAACGAGTCGGGGTCCGTCCATCGGTTGGAAGGGGGTCGCCCGAAGAGAAAAAGAAAAACCCCGGCGTCGCTGGAGGAATTTTGTAAAATTTTAAAAGTTCAAGTTTTGAGACATACACACTAGAGACCGGAGCTTCGAGCAAGACGAGATTCTCAAAAAAATCTCGGATCTCGAATCAAAAATTCAGTTTTATTCGAGACTCGAGACGAGATTTTTCGAGATTTCGACGCGAGATCTCGCCTCGAGCGGTCTCTAATACACACATGCACACCTTCCTCAACCGTTTCCACTCGCCCGTGCAGTAATTCATTTGGAAAAAGGTCTCGACAAGGAAAACGGCTGCTGCACTCGTGCCCGACGTGTCGTTCGCTTCCAACTCCACCGACTCGGACAACGGCAATGTGATCAGCGTGCCCAACTTGTCCATCAACGGATTGGCTGAAAATTAGCAACATTTAAAAATTATTTAAAACCGGAGTGTGAACAAAAGTAGTACTAATAAAGTTAAAAGAAATTTTTGTCAATAATTTCTCGACAAAATTGTTTCATTTTTCAAAAAAAAAACAAAAAATTCCCACGGCAAATTTCGCGAGACCCCTGATTTAAATGGAAATTAATTCCACTTTTTATGCATTTTGAATTTTACAACAACTAGCCCGGTTCTGGGGACGAACATTGTTAAAACTTTCATTACAAGGTGTAAGAAGACGAATCGAAAAATATATACGAAACGCGCCCGCGCCCTATCCGTGTCAAACCTCACTTTTATTTCCACTCAAAAAAGAGACGATCATGTTGTAGCTGAGGGGGCTCAGTTTGTTCGCATCCTTCAGCAAACCGTTGAACTGCTTCAACGCCTCATTCTAAAGAAAATAGAATAAAACAATTTGTTTTTAAATATTTATTTGTACATTTTCGGGTTGGGCTCAAACTGTCATAGTTTAAAAACGTAAAACAGGATTTTGAGCTCCGGGACTGAACCAACACATGCAGAACCCAACGACAAACAGCAACAATTACTTCTGGATTGATGTCGATGGTGGGCAACGGTTGGCACTGAGCAGTTTGGGCACAGATTTCCGTAAAAAGATTGCTATAACAAGACGATGCTGATGAGGTTGAGGAGTTGGACGATGACATCATTTGAGTGGTGTTGAGGGAAGAAGAAAGCGGTCCAGCTAAAACTGCTGTAATTTTGAAGAAAAAAAACCCGGAATACTGATTGAAACCCGGCTAGGGCTACACTCTCAAACCCGTCACAAACCCAAATGTCGTTGATCCCCAGTCATCATTCTTTGCAGACTTGAATGGTTTGTTGTTTGATGCGGCACAAATTCTGCTGACGGAGTTGACGCGAAGGTATACTGCTCGGAAATGTTGGATAAACATGGCGAAGGCGGAACTGCGTTGACAACGTCGACAAAATGGTGGCAGTGCCGGTGCCGGCAACACCATTATCACCGGCAGAAATGCCGTCGCCGCCATTGCGCACTGCTTAAGTAATTTAGATAAGTACTCATTTGAATCTTAGGCATTTTTTTTGGCCAATTCCATCGATCAAAAGGTGGTTTAGAATTTTGATTCATTTCTTGATTAGCCCCATTTAATTAGGTTGCTTCATTTTTTTCTGTTCTTCAAAAACCAACCGGTGTTTGCCTCGTTGTCCTCCGCCAACTGCTTGAGCTGTTGCCTCGACGGCAATGCAGAGACAGCACCGCCCAATTTATTGTTCAACGGCCTCTTAGTGAACCCGGTGAACATCTTCAGCGCACTGGTGGACGACGGGAGGCCCTTCATTGGCACTATCAAAGTAGATGAACCAATCGACATTGGGTCGGAATTTTATCTCAAAAATTTATGATGTCACGATTCCGGAGCATATTTAAGATCAGAGACCCCTCCAAAATACTAAAATCATGACGACATAACCAGGGGGCTTGGGTTTTCGTAGTTACGATTCTCTGGTTTTAAATGTTTAAAAAACGTTTGTTAACTGACAGTCGTTGTCCAATTTCTTCGCACAGCTTCGAACTTTGATGGGAAACGATGACGTGATTGTGCCATGAACCTTCCGATTTGCCGGGTTGTTCTGCAGTTCGGAGGCTAAAATTGGTACAAGCAGGGCCGTAACTAGAAAAAATTTTCGGGGGGGCAAACCAAAAAAAGTCGATTCTTAGGGGTGCATTTTTGCTTTTTATTGCATTTTTCTTAAGCAATTTTTTGCTGAAAAAAAGTTTGATTTTCACTAAACTTTTTAGAATTTTAAACATTTTTGTTGAAATTTCTAAAAAGTTCGTCAATTTTCAGTAAATTTTTTAGAATTTTTAACATAAATTTCTAAAAACTTTGTCAATTTTTAATTTTTCAAAAATTCAAATTTTTTCGCGAATTCTGCTTTTGATGGCGCGGGTGGGTCGGCGGTGCCGATAGGCGCTGCCGGGAAAAATTTTGAATTTTTGACTCAATTTATTAACAGATTTTCAACCAAATTTAAAAAAATCGGCATTTTTTACAAACCCCAAGCCAGTTTGGCTTAGGCCTAAGTCTAACGAACCTTAAGACTCTTTGGTAGTAAAAAAATAAGAACCATAGATTTTCAAAATCTTAGATGTTGTCAGATTTTAAAAATATTGTCAGATTCGTGATTACCAGCACCCCCTGAAAACCCCATATATGATGTTTTCAGCAAATTTAAATGTTTGGGATAAAAAAAATTACCGTTTTTACAATTCAGATATATTTGACATGTATTGTATATGTGAAAAATGTTTGGGACCGAAACGACCCCGGGACCGAAACGGCCGGACCGAAACGGCGGGACCGAAACAGCCCTTTCCCGTGCCGATAGGCGCCGCCGAGAAAATTTTTTTTGATTTTTGATGACAATTTGTTAAGAAAATTAGTCACAAAAAACGTAAAAGTTCAAAACAAAAGGGTCCCCCCTCTTGTTTTTTTTTTCTCCAAAAAACATTTCGGGGGGGGGGGGGGCAGCTGCCAACTCTCTGGCCCCGGACCAATCCGTACGAAGTACCAAATCATTGTTATCAAAACAAAAAAAAACCTCAATTGCCGAGGCGTTCATCAGTGCCGAGTCAAAAGGCAACGGAAATTGGGCAGTCGTCGTTTCACCGTCAAAGGTTTTGCTCACTAAATTCACATTAAATATTACAAAAAAATAGAACAAAAAAAATGGTTTTTTTTTGTAAAATTCCCCAATTATTCCAGTACACTTACAAATCCGCATGAGTTCGTCCAACGTTTTGTTGAAGTACGAGTCGGGCCGGGAAGAGCAGTGAATGGAGCCCAAGTCGGGAAAGTTGCGGAAAAGGTCCGCCATCGCTTCAACCTGAGCACATATTAATTTCAAAATGACTTCTTTTTGGGAAAAAGGGGAGAGGAAACTCCCAAAAATGGATTCTAAGTGCCCTAAAATTTAAATTACACATTTTAGTTGACCGGGGTGCTCGAAAATGGCTTTGTAATTTGGAAAGTCTATTTACTGAAAAGCTAGAATGTTGAGAAAATCCAAAAAAAAATTTTTGTTTAAAAATTTTTACTAAAAATTGAGACGTACCGTGTTACCTTTTGTAATCCCCCAAGCTCCAATAATCCCCCAACCTCTAATAATCCCCCACTCTCTGAGTAGGTTGAAAATTAATCCCCCATGGGGGATTACAAGAGGTAACACGGTAACCAATTTTGGCCATAAAAGCTCAACAAAAAGGATGCAATCAACAAGATTACCCGCCAAAACGAAACCAATCATCCGGATCACGTCTTGCCAACTGAATCAAGTTCAGCAACGGCTCTTCCACTAAATTTATATAGTATAAAAACATTCACTTTAGCATAAACTCATTCTACTTAACGACAACATTTTAATAAAATTAATTGAAAAATGGCTAAATTCCATAAAAAATTTATGTTTTTCTAATTTCGTGCAAAGCAAATTTAAATCATTACGGCGTGCAAAATCTTTGGCGAAAGATGAGCCATGGCCTGGATGGTCTTCATTTTTGTTGCAGGCTCCAACTCCTTAAAAGTGATTTTGTTTAGAGAAGAGCAGACGTTGCCCTGCAAAAAAGACAGAGGATCAAGGCCCGGTGCAGTCCGATCGCTTATTTTTGTTTTATAGTAATGGCATTAATGAAGTAAAACTTTTTATTAAAAAATGCTGCTTCATTATTTTGACCGAAAATGAATCAAAACGAACATTTAACCAAAAATTACTATTCAAAACTGGCAAAAAAAAAAATTGAGTTTTGTCATGAACTCGTTCAAAAGTTCGATATTTTTATTCTCTTTCTTTAGAAATTTGCGTTGAAACTGACACAAACCGTCATTAAATCACCAAAACCTGAAAGCACGTCTCCAACTCCACGAGCATATCACGTGTGAGCATTGAGGACGCCTGACGACCGCCCCAAAGTTCGGTGGAGCCCAGCTTGTTTTCAATCCAGCGCACCAAATCTTGGTCGCGCAGGTGCGACTCTCTGGTGCTGGTGGTGCTGCTGCTGGAGGAGGACGCCATGCTGCTGAGAGCGAATCAGTCAATGTCCGTCCTCTCCGTTTTTTGTTTGGGCAGAAAATGAGTATCGAAACGATTTGTCTGTAATTTATGTAATACTCTAACTACAGGCAATGTCCGCCATTAAGGTGAATCACAAAGCTTGTTAGAAGATATTGAAATCAACGAAATTCTGTTCCACAAATTTGTTCGGAAATAACTAATTCTAATTTAGGAATTTTGATATTTTTTGGTTAATTTTGGGTTCCAACCATTTATTGAATGCCGAGAAATGTGGCGAATTTGTGCCAGATTAGCATAAATTGCCAATTTTCTTTAAATGTCACACGGCCATATTTGACGTCCATTGAAAAGCGATGGATTGCATTTCAATTGCTCAAAGCATTGGGTTGAAAAAAACAAAAATGAAATTTTGGAACGAAATTTTATTAAAATGTAGGATTTCTTTAAAAAAATTTTTTTGTAATTATTGATTTATTCTCATGGAATTCATTTGTTTTAGCCCAATTGCGGGTCAAAAACAAATAAAAAATTTAATTTCTGTGTGGTGTTATTCGTTTGTTTTTCGGTATTCGATTCGATGTGTTGATATATTCAAACGGCTCCCAATTCCGGGCTTACATCCTTGTCGATGCCTATTTTTTGATTAATTAATTTTTTGTTTTTTTTTTGCGTATTAAGGCCTCAAAATGTGCTTGTGTCCAGCTCCCTTTGGATCCAACTGACTGATTTTGCGCCCTTCAAGCCTGCCTTACTCCCATTTGTAGGATTTGTAAAAAAAAAAAAATTTTTTTACAAGAATTTTAGGACAATCCATCGGATTTCACCTTTTTCTTCGACACGGATCGTCGACGGCATTGTTATCTCGCGCCGGAGCGCTTCCGAGACAGTGAAGAGCTGGAAGCTCGCGCGTCAGCCGTCGCTGGGGATTTCCCAAATTTTTATGAATGTTCGATTTTGATAAAAATTTTATACAATATTGGGACGGGAAATTTGTCCACGGACTTGGGAAAGATAAAATTTGAACTTTTTTTAAAAAAATCCTGATTTTTTAGGCCTAACCGAAGCGATGGACATTTTTGCGATGGGCTGTCTGCTGGTTGAGCTGCTTAGTGATGGACGCCAAATCGCCTTTAACCTCCCCCAGGCAATCAGTGTGATGGGAAAAAGTGAAAATTTAAGGGGAACCGAACCTTTTATAAAGATACTTCAAAATGCTCTAAATTTGAATAAAATTTATTGTTTTTTTTGAAAAAAAATGTTTTTTTTTCGATTTTACTTTACTTTCTTTTTGCAGGCGATTGACTATAAAAATGCGGACGAACACACCGCCAAATTCTTTCTGAAGCGATTGCTCAGTGCTGTGCCGGACACCGAATTTCGGCCGTTGATCGCCATCATGTTGGACAGGGACCCGAAGCGAAGGAGGGACGAATTTTTGAAGGTTTTTTTTGGGGGGAGTATTTTTGAAAAATTATTTTGTTAAATGAATTTATGAGAGTGATTTTTTGAGGTGCATGAAACGACAAAGTTTCTAAAAATATTTTAAAATCTGAGTAATTTTCAAAAATATATATAGAATTGTTTGTTTGATAACATTTTTTTAAAATGATTTTACTATGATCAAAAACAGGCCAAATTACATTACGGTTCCATTCATTTCAAAATTGGACTTTCTGAAAGCGTATTTAGTTGTCTCCATGTTCATCGACAGTCCTTTATTGAAAAAAGATGTTGGTTAATTTTTAGGAATTTGATATTCCATTTAAAGGCTTTTCGTTGAGCGTGACAATTACATGGCACTGTTGAGGGACGAGGATGCCGCAAATTTTGTGTTATTTATTAACATTATTTGCGCTGCGTTGCGTTCGTGTTGCTCACTGACAGCAAAAATGGTATATTAATGTAGTTTGTTTTGTCTTTAAATGGATGCCGAAAAGTGTGGCACATTTGTGCCATCATTTTTTTATTTTTACAAATTTTTTCTTCAAATTTTGATGAAAATGAACAAAAAATCAGACGATTATAGCAACAATTCCTATTTGCAACCCGGGCTGTCATTTTCAAATCATTGATCAGTCTGGTCATTGCCATAAATTCCCAATTTCCTTTAAATATCCAAAAAAAAAAACCATAAGTTTTGTCTCAATTCAATCCGGTGTAAAGGGATTGCTCAATTTTTATTTAAAATATTTATTTTTCAAAGGATGCTCTTTCGCTGCTTCATCAAATCAGCAAAATTTCAACGCCGGTCATCATCTTTGAACGAATTGTGCCCTACTTGGTGATTAAAAATTGAATAAATTTCATTTTAAAAAATTGGATTTTTCTTTATTTTTGGTTTCGCCCCCAGGCAATTTGACTATTTCTAATCAATTTTATTTCAATGTTCCCCACACAGGCCCACTCCATCAGTGACCATTTTCCGCTTGTCCGTGCCGAAGCAATTTTGATTTTGTGCGACATTTTATCCACCTGTGCCAACTCGATCCCGCCCGACGAATGCCGTCTGTTGATCGCTCGCTGGACACAAATGATGGCGGAACAAAAAAGGTTGGAATTTGAAACCCAAAAAAACAATTTTTTGATTGAATTTACTTTAAATTTGCAAATGTTCAAAAATTTTGTTTGATTTAAAGCCCTCCCATTTCAGACGGAACAAAGAGGCGCGGGAGCGGAGGAAGGCGGCGGCAAAGTGCGGAGGACGATATTGAAGATGACGATGATTAAAAATTTGTTTCTTTTTAATAAAAGTTTTTTTGCACAAATTTTTTTTTGTTCATTTTGGTGCTTTCCATTTGTCAATTGGATCTGATTTTTTTTTTTGATATGACACGCTGTTCGAGTCTAATGTTGACAGTGTTTTTGTAAAAGTAGATTTCTGAAAACTGACGGTGTCTTGATTTGGTGAAAATTTATTTTTGTCTCCATCGATCTCTCAAGCTGCTTTTATGTCCAAGGTTTGCTCATTTATTGGTTTAATTGAGTTTGAAAGCCAATATATTTTTTGCGGGTAAAGCGATCGTTTGAACTTTTTTAATAAAATTTTTTAAAGTAATTTTTCTTCAATTTTTTTGTAGATGAACACGTCAATGTCCAAACAAGTGGAAAATGATGATGCGGAAACGGTGCCTGAAGACATGGACGACGAGCTTGACAGTACTGAAGAACAAAGAGGGCGAGGCCTTGAAGCGATGGGCCATGAAACGCATCAACGATTTCTGCGTCAAAATAGTCCCTTTTCGTGCGACATAAGCTATGCGAGCTGTTTGGATGAGCCGAAATTTTTGGGCCGAGAGTTCACCATTGAGGTCAAATTTTAGCACTGGAATCGAACCCTTTAAAAAGGGAATAAAGTCCGTTTTAGACTCTGCACGCACTTCAAACAGTGATCGTCGGTGAGGCAAATTCGAAGGCAGGATCTTTTCGCGAATGGAATGTGACAGTCGACAGTTTTGAGCCGTGCGATTTCTCGCAAGTCCAATGTAAAATGGCGGAATTTGTCGAGTGGGTCAACTCGGAACTGAAAAAGAAGACGTTGACGGCCGCCGAGCTTTCTGCGATTGCAATGCATAAATTTGTATGGCTCAATGTCTTAATAACCAGAGCTTAACGCGAAACACACACAAAATTAATAGGTGTTTGTGCATCCTTACGTGGATTCAAACGGCAGGACTTCGCGATTAATTATGAACTACATAATGAGACGGTTCGGACATCTTCAACCGGTACATGTGCCTGAACAAAAAAGAAGGGAATATTATGATCACTTAGACAGTTTGACTAATGCCATCAAATCTGGCAATCCCCCAGATTATAGGGAATTCACAATTTTTGTTGAATTCCTGCAACAGTGTTCCCAGAGTCCATAGCCCCCTCTGTGTCATTTTATTTATTTGTTTGATTAAATTTGTGTTGATTTGTAAAATGTAACCTTTATAAAAATGCAGTTATTGAAAAGTGGTATTCTGTGGGACTCATGTCGGGTTAGCGCTCCCGTGATTTTTTTGTAACCAATACTACGCTGTGCATTTTTAATATACATTTTAGTAATTTCCAGTTTTTGCTAATACATAGAATGGGAAATGTACAAACATCATCAATTGCCAACCAATTGCTGCCTTTTGAGTCATATATTATCGAGATTCCAGAGCTCAGATATGTCGCAAGGTTAAACAACTAGAAAATAAGAAAAATTTTCAAGACTAACAAATACGAATCTGATATCCGTTCAACCGATTAGTTTATAAATTTGGTTTTTTTCTCAATTTCTTTTGGTGCATTCTCTAATTTTTATGTTTAGTTTGGGGGCCACCCGATTTATGAAGGTGGGCAGGGTGGACCACGTCCACAAAGGGCCCCTGGTGGTCAAGGTGTTCGTCATCATTGATCAGCAAATTGTGGTGGAACCGTATCGTGATCAACTGCTACAGATCAGCAGACGACTCATCAAGCACCCAAACTTTTCACCAATCAACCGGGTTTTTGTGAGTTTTTATGTGCCAATTGTAAATCTAGCAGTCATTATGAACCGCCGGATCAAATTTTCTATTAAAAAAAATTACAATACCTTTTGACCCTTTCGTTTTGGCCCGGTACGGGTTTTTTTACAGGGTTTTAGCCTCTACAAGTCGATCGGTGACCCTTAACCGTTTTTTTGAAAATTATGACCTTTAAAACGTAGATTTTTTTATTAAAATTAAATAATTCAACAATTTTGTTCCTCATCAGGTGACTTCGCGCGCTGCCATTCTCTGCCGACCCTTTTACAAGTCAACTTTGTACGACCGACTCAGCACACGGCCATATTTGACGTCCATTGAAAAGCGATGGATCGCATTTCAATTGCTCAAAGCATTGGGTTGAAAAAAAACAAAAATGGAATATTTTGGAATGAAATTTTGTTAAAATGGGGGATTTTTTCAAAAAAGTTTTTTTTTGTAATTATTGATTTATTCTCATGGAATTCATTTGTTTTAGCTCAATTGCGCATCGCTTTGGTACGCCATGGAGACATCAAGTTTGTGTTACATTTTTGAGTTTTTGCTAACCACCAGGACGTAGACCCTAAAAATTTTGAGGGTTAGGGGGGGGGAGGGGGTCAAAAAACAAAACAAAAAAAATTTAATTTTTGTTTGGTGATATTCGTTTGTTTTTTGGTATTCGATTCAATGTGGCTTCCAATTCCGGACACACTCTTGTCGTTGCCTATTTTTTGATTAATTTAATTTTCTGTTTTTTTTTTGCGTATTAAGGCCTCAAAATGTGCTTGTGTCCAGCTCCCTTTGGATCCAACTGACTGATTTTGCGCCCTTCAAGCCTGCCTTACTCCCATTTGTAGGATTTGTAAAAAATAAAAAATTTTTTTACAAGAATTTTAGGACAATCCATCGGATTTCACCTTTTTCTTCGACACGGATCGTCGACGGCATTGTTATCTCGCGCCGGAGCGCTTCCGAGACAGTGAAGAGCTGGAAGCTCGCGCGTCAGCCGTCGCTGGGGATTTCCCAAATTTTTATGAATGTTCGATTTTGATAAAAATTTTATACAATATTGGGACGGGAAATTTGTCCACGGACTTGGGAAAGATAAAATTTGAACTTTTTTTAAAAAAATCCTGATTTTTTAGGCCTAACCGAAGCGATGGACATTTTTGCGATGGGCTGTCTGCTGGTTGAGCTGCTTAGTGATGGACGCCAAATCGCCTTTAACCTCCCCCAGGCAATCAGTGTGATGGGAAAAAGTGAAAATTTAAGGGGAACCGAACCTTTTATAAAGATACTTCAAAATGCTCTAAATTTGAATAAAATTTATTGTTTTTTTTGAAAAAAAATGTTTTTTTTTCGATTTTACTTTACTTTCTTTTTGCAGGCGATTGACTATAAAAATGCGGACGAACACACCGCCAAATTCTTTCTGAAGCGATTGCTCAGTGCTGTGCCGGACACCGAATTTCGGCCGTTGATCGCCATCATGTTGGACAGGGACCCGAAGCGAAGGAGGGACGAATTTTTGAAGGTTTTTTTTGGGGGGAGTATTTTTGAAAAATTATTTTGTTAAATGAATTTATGAGAGTGATTTTTTGAGGTGCATGAAACGACAAAGTTTCTAAAAATATTTTAAAATCTGAGTAATTTTCAAAAATATATATAGAATTGTTTGTTTGATAACATTTTTTTAAAATGATTTTACTATGATCAAAAATCCACTCATTTCAAAATTGGACTTTCTGAAAGCGTATTTAGTTGTCTCCATGTTCATCGACAGTCCTTTTCCCGCAAATCTTCGAGAGGTACTTGTACAACTACTTCAAGGAGCTCCAAAGCATTCAATCGGCGGATGCCTTGATCACAAAGTTTGTTGGAAGATAATGAAAAAATGATTGAAAAAAGGTGTTGGACTTCTCAATTTTTTTGTTTTGGAAATTTAATTTAATTAGTAATTTTGGTATTCCGTTTACAGGCTTTTCGTTGAGCGTGACAATTACATGGCACTGTTGAGGGACGAGGATGCCGCAAATTCTGTGTTATTTATCAACATAATTTGCGCTGCGTTGCGTTCGTGTTGCTCACTGACAGCAAAAATGGTATATTAATGTAGTTTGTTTTGTCTTTAAATGGATGCCGAAAAGTGTGGCACATTTGTGCCATCATTTTTTTATTTTTACAAATTTTTTCTTCAAATTTTGATGAAAATGAACAAAAAATCAGACGATTTTAGCAACAACAAAAAAGAGCAGAAAATTTCCTATTTGTAACACACGGACTGTCATTTTCAAATCATTGATCAGTCTGGTCATTGCCATAAATTCCCAGTTTCCTTTAAATATCCTAAACCATAAGATTTGTCTTAATTCAATCCGGTGAAGATAGGGGTTGCTCAATTTTTATTTAAAATATTTATTTTCCAAAGGATGCTCTTTCGCTGCTTCATCAAATCAGCAAAATTTCAACGCCGGTCATCATCTTTGAACGAATTGTGCCCTACTTGGTGATTAAAATCGAATAAATTTCATTTATTAAAAAACTGGATTTTTCAATTTTTCATTATTTTCGGTTTTGCCCCCAGGCAATTTGACTTTTTTTAATAAATTTAATTTCAATGTTCCCCCACACAGGCCCACTCCATCAGTGACCATTTTCCGCTTGTCCGTGCCGAAGCAATTTTGATTTTGTGCGACATTTTGTCCACCTGTGCCAATTCAATTCCGCCAGACGAATGCCGTCTGTTGATCGACTTTGTATTCCCGAAACTGTGTCCAATTGTGATCAGTTCGGCATGCCTTCCTCGCATTGCGTTGGCCACCAATTTGGGCAAACTTGCACAAATTTCCGCGAGGCACTCTCTTTTTTTAGAACGGAATTACGGAAAAATTTCAACCCAGAATTTTTGATCAACTAAAAAGTACCTTTCATTTTTTTTGTAAAAGTTGACATTTTCGTTTTGTTGCTGGGGAATTTAGCTTTTTTTTTTTAAATTTTTATTTTTATTAGATTTTTTGAAGCGAGTGTCGCCCGGATGCGCAGTGAATCACCTGAACAAAATCAACCTGAACATGGCGGTGGTGGTTGTTCTACCACAACTGTTCAACAAATGTCCAGCCGTCTGGAGAAGTTTCTGTGCGAGGAAAAGCGTCTTTTACTGGAGACTGAAAGGCAACAAGCACTTCAATTTGACGCCTTTATCTTCAAACAGTTCTTAACACTGATCTGTTCATTTCAGCTCCATTGTACTGAAACTACTCAAACAGTTTAAGCTAGGGTTGAGCGGGACTGGGACTAGTACTGAAATGTCTTCTCTGGGACTGAAATTTAGTCCCGATTTTTTTCAAGCTCCAGTATAAATCTCCACGTTTTTTTTTGTCCAGTAGTCCCGGTTTTTTTGACCGGGACTAATTTAGTCCCGGTTTTTCCCAAAGTCCCGGTCCCGCGCAACCCTAGTTTAAGCCGATGTTGGGTTAAAAGCGTCTTTCTTTCCGCTCCAATTTTGGGTTTTTTGATAACGAATTTTTGAAACCATTTTGTGTTGGCCAACGCTATACCTTTTCACAGGTCGAGCTCCATTGATGCGGTCACCGAATTCTTTGTCACATTTTGTGGCTGTACGGACAACGAAGTGCGCCGTTGTCTATTCCAACCGACCAACTTGGACTTGCTCTGTCAATTTTTTGGTGCCTCGAGAGGTGTGGGCTTGGTTGATTGAAATTGGCACAAAAAAAGCTCAATTTCTGAAAAGCTGCTTTTAGCATTGGTCTCCCGAAAACGGACTATAAAGTGTGGCGTCTCAGATTGATTATGAAAAGGGATTTTTCAGAACCCACAAACCCAAGAAGTTCTGAAACAGAAGCTATTTATACTGTAATGCGATGAAAAATTTCGTTTTCTGTACAGTTACGGATGTGTTGATGCACATGATCACGCTGTTGAATGACAAGCACGATTGGCGTGTCCGGGCTGCATTCTTCGAGGCGTGCCCGGTGCTTGCGCAACACTTGGGGCAGAACCGGAACAGCAAGTTGATGCCGTTCCTCCAGCAGGTGGGGGGGGGGGTCAATTTAAAGGCATTTTAATGGGGACATCCTAGCACATTTAAGAAACTTTTTTTTGTCATTTTCAAAACAAAACCCCTGCAGGGCCTGCAAGACTGTGAAGAGTTTGTGGTGTTGGAGTGTGTGTGCTGTGTGCATGCACTTTGCCGCCGGCAACTGTTGCCCAAGGCGACCATTTGCGAGCTGTTGCCTGACCTTGTGCCATTGCTTGTCCACCCCAACAAATGGTTGCGCATTGCGCTTGTCAACATTTTGACCATTCTGGAGACGGACAGCTGCTTCACCATTGCCGACATTTATTGCAAACTAACTCCGCTCGTCACCACATTTCTTCGCCACCCGTTGATACGGTTGGACTGCCGTGACGTGCTCTACGAGACGCTGGTGCAACCGATCAGTCGTCAAATATGGGACTTTATTTGTGGTAATTGTGCCAATTTCAACGCGAAACCCATGAAATTTGATCGCATCAATTCTTGGAATGTTCTGATGGGGGGACGGGGATGTCCCATTCCTTGTTCAACCCAATTATATATTTTAATATCACATATTTTTCTTTTTTTTGTCTATATAAAATCCTATTTTCAGAACAGAACAACTCTGCCGAACTGATCACACTGATTGAGGAGCGCAAAACGTTGGAGAAGCTGGGCGGCGCCACCAAAGGCAACAGCGGCAGCAACAATTCCCTGCTGTTCAACGTCATTTCTAATGTCGCTACGATGCATCATTTTGATGAAAAATTGAATGTTGCCGATAGCAAATTGCCGAAGGGCAAAAGCACCACTGGTGGTGGTGGTGGTGGCACAAAAATTGATGGACTGTTGCGAAAATTGCACGGCATGGGACTGAGTGATCAGGACGAGGACAAACTGCTCGCCTTCAAGGGGATGCTCAGTCGAATGGACCGTTTCCGCAGGGAGCACGCGGGTCGGCGGAGTTATCGTGCCGACAAATCGTCGTCCGAAAAGTCACGGATTCGATTGCACGAACTGCACGGAATCAGACGAAGGATATTCGATCTGGACAAGGGCGTTCATCTGAGCGGTCCAACCGTGTTGAATGTGAGGGAGGGAGGCTTCTTACGGGTTCAAGGATGCCCTAATCAAATTGTTAATGCTGCAGTCAGATACCCAGTTCTATGTGGATCGCTTTGGTGCGCAACGGTTGCTGTTCAGTGCGTCTGAATTCATTGAACCTGCACAAGTTGTTGACTTGAACGACCACTACCATCCATCGCAAGCCGGTACGGCATTTTGATGCCGTTTTTTTTAAATAGGCCCATGTATATTCTCCAGTGGACGACTCCTCCTCCGCTCGGATACTGCTTGAAGACACATTGCGGCACAAGCAGAAGCGCTATGCGGATCAGCGACGGATCACCACCAACAGTGGCGAGGCCAACAGCGAACTGGTGGCAGAACGGATTGCGGCCGCAACAGAATCGCTGGAGTTAGGGTCAGCAGGCACCAAACATAATGGCATTGGGGCTGATGACAGGGAACGGAGGACGATGGCGAGAGCTCGGAGACCAAACATACGCATGCAGGTGGCCATGTTTATACTACGGAGACTGAAAATATAAAACTATGATTTTCTAGCACATAAAATTTAAAAATCCTCTGATTTAGGCTAATTTTTAAAAAAATTTATTTGATTTAGATTCATCTGCATGAGCATGCCTCAAAAGTCACCAGGTACATAACAGGGGCCCCGATGAGATTTCGATATATCGAATCTTAACTCGAATTCTCGATCCGATTTTTATATTTCTCTCTTGCTTCATCCTATTGTGTGTTGCGAATTTAAATTTGCATTCAGATTGGCTGTCCATCCTGACCAGGATCATTTCGCCAGTTCGAGCACTGACAATTCCGTGAAGATCTGGTCTTCCACTTCCCTGTTGAACAACTCGCAGCCCGCCTCAATGTCACTGGACACGCTTCGCTATTCCCATGCGATCAACGCCTGCGGCTTTATGGGCGATCAGGGCGGTCATCTGGTGATGGCATGCGCAGATGCGTCGCTGCAAATGTTCGACATTGAGCGCAAAACGTTGCTGAAGTCCGTCCAGTTAGACCGCGAGGCGGAAGGGCCGGTCAGCGATTTGTATTGCGTGGAACATTTGATCTACGCCCTCACGCATCACTCCAGCGTGTTCTGCTATGATTTAAGGTGGCGGACGGAATTAAAATGCGATGTCCATGCGGAGAGCATTCATAGACTTGATTTGATCCGGATCATAGGAAATTATCAGATCAGTAGCAAAAGCGTTATTTTGTTCGAATCAGAATTTCGGTTCTGGACAACCTTTCGGCCGTTAATCGTGATATGGTCCGATTTTTGGATCGTGAATATTTCAAACCCGATCAGATCACCATCAGCTTATGTTTAATGATCAGATAATTACATCGATTGATTCAAATGTATATTACATTGCAACGCTTAAGAATCGCTCCCAAAAAGGGTCGGAATGCCATTGAACTTTCCTCGGTTTGGCAACGGCGGATCAAAAACAGGTGCGTTCAATCACAAATCAAAAAACATTTTAACGGTCAATATGCTGCTTGCTCAAAATTTATAGTTATGGTCTGATCACATCGTTTTGCATCGACACAATCAATCAACATTGGATGCTGTTGACAGCCAGCTCGGCCACCACCAAAAATATGCTTTTGTGGGATTTACGGTGAGACTGATTAGTTAAAATTAATTTTTGTATATTTTTTAATCCAATTTGTACACATTGTATAGGTTTGCCGGTCTTGAAGTCTGCAGTTGGTCCCATCCATCGGATCGAATAATTCCATTGCGAAGTTGGTAAGGAATTATCGCATTTTATGTGGACATCTCAGAGTGTTTTCTGTTATAGGGCACTGCCCAATGGTTCGCGCTGTGACCGTGCATTGACAAACTGTTCAAGAGAGGCCGAGTTGTGAGTGCAAAACGATGCTTTAAATTGGTCTTTGATTTTTAAAATCCAAATTCAGAAGCGTTTGGGACTTGTCAACACGCAGTCGAACGGATGTGCTTTGGCCCAGCACTGAAGCACCTCTAACATACAAAGTGTGTTGTGTTTATATGACTCAAACAAAAAATTTGTTTTGAGTGTAATTTGATCCATTAGTCTCTAATCATCTGTTACAATCCTGATCAGCACCGATCGAATCTTTCTTTATTTCACAGACCGAAATGGTCTCCACCGCGGTGGCCCCATCAATGATCGATGGAAGTCACATCATTTTCACTGGAGACTCTGAAGGAAGTTTGCGGTGTTGGAATTTGCGGTACCCAAATGCGTCTGCCTATTTGTGCGGTCCCTACCGCAGGCATTTGCCCTCGGGCGATTTGAACATTGGCGATTTGCAAGTGCGTAAAATTCTTGATATTAGTGAAGTTAGCAATGAATTTTTTCAAATTCAACAACACATTATTAGAAACCATTCAAAAAAAAATTGAGGTTTCTGTAGATTAGCTAAGCCAAAGAGGCCTAGCGATTGGACAGAATTCAGAAAGTTATGGCATTTGAATGTAAAATTGAAAGTTTGGGATTTTGACTGATTAAGTTTTGTGTCTAAAGCTTCCCCTACGCATGACTATCGCCAAGCTTACACTTATCTCAAGTTCAACAATAGATATTAAGAATGATTTCCGCAAATAATTAGGCTCAGAATTCCATGTACATTTGTGTGAAATACTCTGGTACGTTGTCAGCAATTTGTATTTGTTCCAGCAACTAAAGTCACCGAGCCGAATCGTTTATCGACAAATGCAAATCACGGACAGTGTGCTGCGCGTTCAAGCGGAGGATCGATCACAGCTGATCAGTCCTGAAGCAGAGAACGGAACTTTGGGTGATCAGTCGCACACTCATCGAATGCTTCAACATGTATGTACACGAAGCAAAATTTGATAACATTTTAAAACTCCCCTAATTTCATTTCAGGCACCCGAGGCTCATTGGGACAGCATCACCGATTTGGCATCTTTATGGCCTCATTTGCTTGTTTCTGCCGGCCGTGAAGGGGTGATCAAAATGTGGAAAGTGTGTTGATGGATGAGCAGGTGGAAATGCCAAACTTATTGATCTGAAGACCTATTTTTTTTTCACTCTACATACGTGTCTAATTTGCATATACCTATATTTTCTCATAGTAATGAATAAATGCCCAGCTTTATACTTGCATATTTTGAATACGAGAAAAAAACCGTTTCGTCGAGTTGTTTTTGAGTTTTTTGGATAATATTTGGCATACACATTTTTGCTTTAATTTATTTATGTAGCTGATTTTTAGTTTTCAAATCCATATTTTATGTTTTATAGTTACTGCAATTTTAGCAAATTTAGTGCATATAAATTCGCTCCCTACCCGGACGAACCCCAACTCGCTACTTTGTCTCGACTCGCTACTTATCGAGAAGATGAAAAATACTGCATTTTTAATTTAAAAATGTCTACATACTTAGTCAATCTCTGGCCATTTCTGAACAAAAAATCTGACCATCAGTCTCGAATCGAGACTCTCGATTAGTTTTACCCTCGGTGCCGTTTTTTGAACCTCGTATCATTTTTATTGGGGGGTTTCAACTGGCGCTTTTTGTTGTTTGTTTCGAGCTTGATGCCATTTTTTTTGCGCATTACCAACCACATTGTATGTATATGCTTAGTACATGCAATGCTAATTTGTACAGAATTGCATAAGATTTCACAACAAAAAAAAAGAATTCTTTTTCTGCCCAAACAAAAAACGGAGAGGACGGACATTGACTGATTCGCTCTCAGCAGCATGGCGTCCTCCTCCAGCAGCAGCACCACCAGCACCAGAGAGTCGCACCTGCGCGACCAAGATTTGGTGCGCTGGATTGAAAACAAGTTGGGCTCCACCGAACTTTGGGGCGGTCGTCAGGCGTCCTCAATGCTCACACGTGATATGCTCGTGGAGTTGGAGACGTGCTTTCAGGTTTTGGTGATTTAATGACGGTTTGTGTCAGTTTCAACGCAAATTTCTAAAGAAAGAGAATAAAAATATCGAACTTTTGAACGAGTTCATGACAAAACTCAATTTTTTTTTTGCCAGTTTCAGAGCCGCAAACTTTTTTAAATAGTATTTTTTGGTTGAATGTTCGTTTTGATTATTTTTGATCAAAATAAAGAAGCAACATTTTTTAATAATGGTCTGTTCTTCTATAAGCAACTTTTAAGGAGTTGGAGCCTGCAACAAAAATGAAGATCATCCAGGCCATGGCTCACCTTTCGCCAAAGATTTTGCACGCCGTAATGATTTAACTTTGTTTCGCACAAAATCAGAAAAATATAAATTTTTTTATGAAATTTAGCCATTTTTCAATTAATTTTATTAAAATGTTGTCGTTAAGTAGAATGAGTTTATGCTAAAGTGAATAAAATTTAGTGGAAAGAGCCGTTGCTGAACTTGATTCAGCTGGCAAGACGTGATCCGGATGATTGGGTTCGTTTTGGCACGTAATCTTGTTGGTTGCATCCTTTTTGTTGAACTTTTTTGGCCAAAATTGTCCCTTTAAGAAAAAATTTTTTTTTTCTATTTTCTCAACATCCGACTTTCCAAATTACAAAGCCATTTTCGAGCACCCCGGTCAACTACTTAAATGTGTAATTTAAATTTTAGGGCACTTAGAATTCATTTTTTTGGAGGTTTTCTCTCCACTTTTTCCCAAAAAAGAAGTCATTTTGAAATTAATATGTGTCTATTTGTTAGGTTGAAGCGATGGCGGACCTTTTCCGCAACTTTCCCGACCTGGGCTCCATTCAGTGCTCTTCCCGGCCCGACTCGTACTTCAACAAAACGTTGGATGAACTCATGCGGATTTGTAAGTGTACTGGGAACAGTTGGGGATTTTGGATTTTACGAAAAAACCCATCTTTTTTTTGTTCTATTTTTTTTTTTGGAATATTTTATGTGAATTCAGTGAGCAAAACCTTTGACGGTGAAACGACGACTGCCCAATTTCCGTTGCCTTTTGACTCGGCACTGATGAACGCCTCGGCAATTGCGGTTTTTTTGTTTTTGTTTTTGATAACACAATGATTTGGTACTCCGTACGGATTGGTCTAGGGCGCCAAGGAGTTTGACCAAACGGCGATTTTTGAGACAATCGCCTAATTTATTAGCAATAAAGCCCGTTTCAAACAAAACATTTTTGGTTGTTAATTTGCTCCGGACGTAAAATGCAGTGTTTTGTCTTGGATTGATCAATCCGGGATTTTTTTAGAGAAAAACCCGGGCCGGAATTACACATAACTCAAAACCCGGACTTTTTAAACCAGGCTTCCCGGTCAAACCCGGGATTTTGATCTTGGAAATTCTCGATTCTTAGATTTCTGATCAACTTTAATTTTGTCCATTTTTTTCCCCCTTAACAACCGGTTGAATAGCGTTTAAAACCGGGTTCTATGGTATCGCGTTTTGGGCCACCACCGATAAAATTCTTAGTGATCATTTTCTTTTTCAAATTTAAAATATTTTGGGCGAAGAGCTTAAGGCGGGCGGCCCGCCACACCTGGACATGCAAAATATGTGATTTTATTGGTTCGCATTTTTTTGAATTTTCAGCACACTTATGGGCCCGAAAGTCTGACGACCAATCGGCATAAACATTTTACGATGCGCAAGCAGAACACCAAATTTGACAAACTGCTTGCCGATGCGAAGAAAGGTTTTGTATTGTATTAGCTTTCCAAACGAAATTTTTTTTTAATATTTTGATACTCGAATTAGAGATGTAGGTAACCGACTTCGGGATTTTTGTCACTTAATTTTGTCCCTGATTTAAAGCTAGGCCATATGGGCGGAGGCTTCTGTTGTTAAGCTCTTTCAAAAAATGCCTAAATTTTTTGTGCCAATTTTAGCCTCCGAACTGCAGAACAACCCGGCAAATCGGAAGGTTCATGGCACGATCACGTCGTCGTTTCCCATCAAAGTTCGAAGCTGTGCGAAGAAATTGGACAACGACTGTCAGTTAACAAACGTTTTTTAAGCATTTAAAACCAGAGAATTGTAACTCGAAACCCCCCCCCTGGTTATGGCGTCATGATTTTAGTATTTTTGGAGGGATATCTGATCTCAAACATGCTCCGAAATCGTGCATCATAAATTTTTTAGAGATTTTTAAACTTAAAAATTCCGACCCAATCTCAAGACCCGATGCCGGATTGTTTTGAGTGTCGATTGATTTATTATCATCTACTTTGATAGTGCCAATGAAGGGCCTCTCGTCGTCCACCAGTGCGCTGAAGATGTCCACCGGGTTCACCAACGACTCCAAGCGGTTCCAGCAACGAACGCTGTTGAAGCGGACGGGGGGTGCTCAACTGCTCGACATTGCCGAGTTGCCACAGCTGAACAAACGGCGACGTACCATCACCGCTGTTCCGTCGTCGACAACTGCGGTGGTTGATCACCAACCGGCGGCAGCGGCAGGACAACGGGTTTGTCATCAATTTATGCATTTTTTTTTTGGCTCGTCCGTTGATTGACAACAAGCGAAAAGAAAGTGAGCAAAAACCTTTAAAATGCAGAAGAACTCGTTGACCAAGAGGCCGTTGAACAACAAATTGGGCACTGCTGTCTCTGCATTGCCGCCGAGACAGCAGCTCAAGCAGTTGGCGGAGGACAACGAGGCAAACACCGGTTGGTTTTTGACGAACAGAAAAAAATGAAGCAAGCCAATTGAATGGGGCTAATCAAGAAATGAATCAAAATTCTAGAACACATTTTGATCGATGGAATTGGCCAAAAAAATGCCAAGATTCAAATGAATGCCTTACCGAAATTACTTTAGCAGTGGACAATGGTGGCGACGGCATTTCTGCCGGTGATAATGGTGTTGTTGCCGGCACTGCCACCGTTTTGTCGTCGTTGTCAGCAGCGGCTGACGCAATTCCGCCGTCGCCATGTTTATCCAACATTTCCGAGCAGTATACCTCCTCGTCAACTCCGTCAGCAGAATTTGTGCCACATCAAACATCAAACCATTCAAGTCTGCAAAGAATGATGACTGGGGATCAACGACGTTTGGGTTTGTGACGGGTTTGGGGGTGTAGCCTAGTCGGTTTTTAATCAATATTCCGAGATTTTTAAAAAGTTTTAGCTGGACCGCTTTCGTCTTCCCTCAACACCACTCAAATGATGTCATCGTCCAACTCCTCAACCTCATCAGCATCGTCTTGTTTTAGCAATCTATTTACGGAAATCTGTGCCCAAACTGCTCAGTGCCAACCGTTGCCCACCATCGACATCAATCCAGAAGTAAGTAATTTGGTTGCTGTTTGTTGTCGGGTTCTGCATGTGTTGATTCAGTCCCGGTGCTCAAAATCCTGTTTTACGTTTTTAAAAATATGACAGTTTGAGCCCAACCCGAAAATGTACAGATAAATATTTAAAAAAAAATTGTTTTTTCTATTTTCTTTAGAATGAGGCGTTGAAGCAGTTCAACGGTTTGCTGAAGGATGCGAACAAACTGAGCCCCCTCAGTTACAACATGATCGTCTCCTTTTTGAGTGGAAATAAAAGTGAGGGTTGACACGGATAGGGCGTGGGCGCGTTTCGTGTATATTTTTTTCGATTCGTCTTCTTACACCTTGTAGTTAGTGAAAGTTTTAACAATGTTCGTCTCCAGGACCGGGGCGAGTTGTTGCAAAAAATCAAAATGCATAAAAAGTGGAATTAATTTCCATTTAAATCAGGGGTCTTGCGAAATTTGCCATGGGAATTTTTTTGTTTTGAAAAGTGAAAAATTGTTGTCGAGAAATTGAATTCTTTTAAGCTTCATTAGAATCTACTTTTGCTCACACTCCGGTTTTAAATAACTTTAGAATGTCGCTAATTTTTCAGCCAATCCGTTGATGGACAAGTTGGGCACGCTGATCACATTGCCGTTGTCCGAGTCAGTGGAGTTGGAAGCGAACGACACGTCGGGCACGAGTGCAGCAGCCGTTTTTCTTGTCGAGACCTTTTTCCAAATGAATTACTGCACGGGCGAGTGGAAACGGTTGAGGAAGGTGAGCATGTCTCAAAACTTGAACTTTTAAAATTTTACAAATTCCTCCAGCGACACCGGGGTTTTTCTTTTTCTCTTCGGGCGACCCCCTTCCAACCGATGGACGGACCCCGACTCGTTCCCGGCCAACTCGTTCCCCTCTATAAAAATGGCAAAAGACCTTTTTATCGACTTTGGAAAACAAATCTTTTTTGTTAAAGTCGGGGTAAAGGGAACGAGTTGGGTAAAAGGGAACGAGTCGGGGGTGGTGAACGAGTTGGCCGGGAGAACGAGTTGGGGTTTTACCCCCCAACCGATCCCTCTCAGCCTAAATTTTTTTTTTTGCTTTTTTATGATCAAGAATTATATTTATTGCTATAATTATTTTTTGCGATTAAAGTCCCGACTGCTGAAGCCGGAAGAGCTTGGCAAATACGCGCACTATCTGCATGGGACAAAGCAGCTGATCAACAACAACCATTTTGGCACAGGGAGCAGCAACGACTGCGGTGGCGCCATGCTCAACGCTCTGTCGACGCCCGGGGGGACGGATGCGTTGGTGCCAAACTTTGCTGGCCAACATGTTGTTCAACACCAGCAGGAGCAGCAGCAGCAGCACATGGTCCCTCGGCGGCAGCAACAACAACAACAACAAACTTTTTGGGCATTGCAACAACAGCACCAACAGCCATTTGGGAACCCGTCAACATCATCATCGTCATCATAGCGCGCTAGTTGTAGTTATAGTAGTTAGTAGTGTTGCCGATGTACTCGAGAGTCTTGATACATTTGTAATTTTTTTTTGTCCTTTGTCCATCCAATCCTCCGTTTATTCGACAAAAAAATTTGAATCAGAAAGATAATCACTTCAATGTTTACCTCCTTGAAATTGTTTTTTTGCGCTTGTTTGTTGTACGCAATATTAACTCTTTTTTTTGACACGGAAATTTGACACTTTCGAGTCTTTTGATCCCTGAACATCACACAATTATTCTATTTCCACATTGTCTTTTGCATTTATTAAACTTCATTTTAGGTTGTCGTTGGTCACATAAAAACGCTTTGGCTTTACTTTTTGCGTATTTTGGTTTTTAAACCCGTCCGTTTTTTAAATTTAAATTTTGTTTAATTTGCATAGATATGTAGGTTTGTAGGGAAAATGGCCAACAAAACGAAGAAGAAGAAACGGAGTGGGGTGAAGGATGCGACAAAATTTAAGGAGAAAGGTGAGCAAATGTGACAAATTGTTGTTTGGACGGATTGGTGGGGGTCGTCGAGCAGTTCAAAGAATCATTTTAGTTGATTTAGTTGCAAACCCTGATTTAGTACTTTTGGCAATATTACTTACGAAAGCATAGAAATTTCGATGGTTTCCCAAATTTAGGCATCAAATTCAACACGGAGAAGGGACAGCACATTTTGAAGAATCCGGGCGTGGTTCATGCCATTGTTGAGAAGGTGGGGCTAAGCTAGAGTTGCTGTGTGGATTTGATTGGCTTTTCCGGGTGTCTGATTTTTGAGCGGTCGGTCACAGCAGGCTCGTAGCCAGGGGGGGGGGGCATGCCCCCCCCCGAAATGAAATTTCACAAAAAAAAAACAAGAGGGGGGACCCTATTGTTTTTCACTTTTACAATTTTTTGACCAATTTTCTTAACAAAATCACATCAAAAATTTTCTCCGGCGGCGCCTATCGGCACCGCTGACCCCTCCCATTCCTAAAAAACTTCAAAAAAAGGGCTGATTTTTAAAATTTTTTGGTTGAAATCTCTTAACAAATCGAGTCAAAAATTAAAATTTTCTCGACGGCGCCTATCGGCACCGCCGGCCCCCCCCCCCCCCCCCCCCCCCCCAACGGTAAAGCAGAATTCGCAAAAAAATTTGCATTTTTGAAAATTTCTTAACAAAAATAAAAACGGAAAACAAACCCCTAAAAAACGAACATTTTTTGGAAAAATTGCTTAACAAAAATGCAATAAAAAGGAAAAAATACACCCCTAAGAACTGCCCCCCCCCGAAAAAAATTTCTGTCTACGGGCCTGGGTCACAGGATTATTTTAAAGAAACCATTGCGTTGGCATTTGCCAATACTGAAAAACTTACATTTTTGGGGTGAAAACCAAATGGTTTTTGTGTTTAAATCGTAAAAAGTGGTTTTCTATGGCTTTCGAGATTGTTGGAGTCGAATTTAAGAACTTTTGAATTTTTTGACCAAATACACGTTGACAACGACCGGAATGGAGCTCTGATTTGGATTCTACGCTATCCTAAACTTCATAGGAACATCTTAACAATTAAAAAAAAATTATAATAGAGAAGGATGTGACGCTGCAGGATATGTATTCGAAAACGATCAATTTTTGCCAAAAACGATAATAACGAATTCAGTCAGCTGTCAAAGGCACCGACACTGTGCTCGAGGTCGGCTCGGGCACCGGCAATTTGTCCATGAAACTGCTCGAACGCGCGGGCCGTCTGATTGCCTACGAATTGGACAACAAAATGGTCGCCGAGTTGAAGAAGCGTGTGCTCGGCACGTACGCCAGCAATTCTTTTTACAAATTTTTTAAATTTAATTTAATTTTTACAGCCCTGTCCAGTACAAATTGCACATCATTACGGGCGATGTGATCAAAGCGCCGGAATGGCCCGCTTTTGATGTGTGCGTGTCTAATTTGCCTTACCAAATTTCGTCGCCGTTCATTTTTCGCCTTTTGCTTCAGCGACCGTTGCCCAGGTGTGTGATCAGGGTGTTGATCTTTTTTTGTTTGTTGGTAAAATTGCAACAAATTCCTTACAAAAAAAAATAAAATTTTGTTAGGTTTGGTTGTCTCCAATTTTCTAATTTCTTTTGGATTTTGTACATTCAATTGTTTTTTTTTTTTGCTCACAGATACGCCGTGCTGATGTTGCAGAAAGAGTTTGCTGACCGTCTGTTGGCCAAGCCGGGCAGCAAGGTGTACAACAAATGTTCGCACAACACAAAAATTTTTGCAAAAAAATTGCAGCTCATGACTCCAAATTTGGCCCACAATTTGTTACCAGATTTTGTTATGGACAAAAATTGAAGAATAATCCGGGCTTAAAATAAAATTTTTTCCCCCAAAATATGACTTGGTGACTATCTCAGGCCTTTAGGTTTACTGTCGTTTGTCAGTGTGTGTCCAACTGCTGGCCCGTGTTGAGCATCTGATGCGCGTAAAACGTTCCGAATTTGTGCCGCCACCGAAGGTGGACTCGGCCGTTGTGCGCATTGAGCCGCACAATCCGCCGCCGGCGATCAATTACAAGGCAATTTGATCAATTTGTGGGCGTATCTAATTATTCCCGGACTTTTTTTTGGAATCCAATCAAGAAAAAAAACAGTTCTTGTCTTGGCATATTCTGCGCAAGCCTGTGTATTACAAAGAATTTTTAAAATTTGGTCTACAAATATTTTAGTCGGGAATTAGGGCAATTTTGCGGGCATGTACCTCTCGAACCGGACTGATTGTGAATCATTTTCAAATTTGGATGGGCGTTTATGAATTATTTTGATCAAGAATTTTGCTCTTTTTTTTTTTGCAGGAATGGGACGGAATGTTGAGGATAGCATTCTTGCGCAAGAACAAAACACTGCTCGCACTGTTCAAACAGAAACAAGTGGTCAATGTGCTGAGCAAAAATTATGCGGTCGTTTGCGCTGCGAGGGGACAGGTCCATCCGTCCATTTGCTAATTAATTGTTTATAGTAATTAAAATAGCGAAGTTTATTTGGGGTCCCTAGGAAATTTTTGAATAAATTGTAAACGAATATTTAATTAAAAAAGTCCCGATTTCTAGAGCTTCCCCTCCCAAAAGCATTCAAAATTTAGCAATTGTTGGACTTTCTTAAAACAATTTTTTGTCAGAAAGTGCCAGAGGACTTTTGTATGGCTACGCACATTGAGCGTGTGTTGGAGGGTGAACAGTTCTCCAAGCGTCGAGCACGGAGCATGGCCATCGAGGACTTTCTCGCCCTGATGTTGGCCTTCAATCGGACGGATGTGCACTTTTGTTGACCAGAGATGCCCCCGTTTTTGAGAGGGGTTTTTTTTTGTTGGGCAAATTTTTAACATTTTTTGTTTTGTTTTGTGTTCATAAAAATTATCAAAGAAAAAATATGCACAGATTGAGTGAGTTGAATATAGAAAAATATTCATCCGTTGCCGTTTTCACTCGCTTTCTTCGTCAAACAAATGCCCAACGAACATCGCTTCACCTGTTGGTCATGTTTAGTGCCTTAAGCGCTTTTTGATTTAATCAATAAAAAATATTTTTAAAACACCCACCGTTTGACTGGTGCAACAACGGGCTGTTGCCCAACAATTTCTGCTTGGTCAGCTTTTCGTCGCCGCTCTTATTCACTAACAAAATGAGGAATGATTACCAAATAGAATTTGTAAAATTAACACAAATTTTCTGCCCCCCCCCGCGGGCCATGTCCCAAGGACTTATATTGTAAAAACCCACCAATGAATTGCTTAGACATTGCCAGCCGCTGTGCTGACAGCCGGTCCTCCTCATTTTCTGGCAGCAACGTCAACTCTGTGGACAGTCGGGCCTTCATTGCCTGGTCACGTGCCCGTCGCTCATTCAAATACTTCTTTTCTCTCTGAAAAAACCAGAAAAGGACTAGGCGCCAGGAACTAAAAAATATGCGGGTACGAGTGGCTCAGCAGGTCCTCATCAGACATGAACACCCCCATATTGTTGCCCCCCCCATTTGAACGAGTTCAAAATATAACCCAGCCCCCCCCCCCAAATTGTTTATTACTCGAAATGCTCCGCGCAGCACTGAGTTGGCCGCGTAGTCGTCGTACAGCCGTGTCTGGATGGTTTCAAGCCGTTGGATTTGCTCGTCCACGCCGGCCAACTTCTGCTTGTCCTCCACCGTGTGTTCAGCCTTGGGGTCAAATGTTTTTGGGTTTTCGAATTTTTTGCTGAAAAAAACGTATCAAAACCCAAGAATTTTCTCATTCTTTAACACAACCGAAAGTTCATTTATAGTAAAAAACTTCGGGACCGGACCTTTCCAGTCAGAAAAAATCCAATGGTTTTTTTCAAAATGACCCCTGGGGGGGGGGGAGGCTATGGCTTCACACTTTGAACATTGCATCGGCGCCCAACTTCAGGCTCATTGTCCGGTCCACCGGCGCAAAGTTATCAATTGTGGACGGGTCGAAGCGGATTTCCTGCCGACGAAGCCCCTCCACCATTTCATAGTCGAAATTCTGAAATGTTCACCCTTTTGAAGCCATTCCAATCAAAATCAAGGGGGTTTAATCAGAAATTTGACTAATTACAAACACCCATTGATGAAAATCCAAAAATTTGTTAAGGAATTTGATACGGGTTAAAATTTTAAAAATTTATTTCGTTTTATCATTTTTTTTTTGAAAAAATCCAATTTTATTCCAACGGAATCAAACCTTTGGGTCCGTTCGGATGGTGAAATAATTGTCGCACAAATGGCATTTCATGCGAAACTCGTAGATTGGCGTTGTGTAATACCTAAAATTTCCAGTGACAATTTTTGTCAAATTTTTTAACCAAGGAAATGCTTACATGCCAACTTTGCGCTTCTCCGCATTGTACCGGACGCTCATGCCGACATGATTGTTACAGCCCAGGCACCACACATTGAACGGCATCTCAAACCTTAGGGAAAATAGTTTTTTTAAAATCGTTCGAATTCGGGTCCGGGATTCGAAATTGGTCAAAATGGACATTAGATTTGGATTCTACACCTACGAATACACCTGGAAAAATCTTTTTACATTGAACGGCATCTCAAACCTTAAACAACAACAACAAAAAATCGGGCCTCTGAAATTGTTTGCCAGAAATTTGAGACATAAAAATCTTTTTTTTGAGAATTAAATCGAATTCTGGCACTTGGAGAGCCCAAAAAAATGGACAATTTGGGAAGAATGTTGCCTCCGTCTTCCAGAATAAAATGTTCCGTAAATAATTTGCAATTTATTGCCAACCTGATCGTGAGAATGCCTTCATTGGCGCGCTTGCCCCGCTCGCGCAACGCGTGCACGCCATGGTAACTGTTGAGCGTCTTGTGCGTTTTCCAATTAAAGTCGGGCGGGTAATAGTGATTCTGGCCCTTACGTTCGCCCATTGTTTATGCCGAAAATTCTGAATTTAGAGCTTTGCTAAAAATCCCCAAAAAAATATATTGTATACAGATAGATAATCAACGAAGAAAACGAGAAAATTTTCATTATCAATCGGAATTATAAATTTTATTAAATCAAAAAAAAAGAAGCAAATGTCAGAAAATGGCATCTTTCTCCGCCTCGGCAAGCCCTTCGGCGTTCGGGTCAACAAATTTGCTCATTTCCTCCGCTCGAAATTGCACTTGCTCGGTCCTCGTGTGCCACACGAACACTTTGGTACAATTTTGTGCCAACGGCTCAAGGTCGGCCCGGGTCAAATTTAGATCACGCAAGAAATGCGACTCCTGAAAATTTTGGCAAAATTGTTAAAATTCCATTTTTGACTAATTTTCTAACAGAAATGTTTGGAAATTGGTTAAAAAACTTACCAAATACCCCCGAGGGGAATTGAAGTCAAACTCGACGTGCCGGTGATCGTGCACCAGCGTAATGTTCACCGCAAAAGCGGCCATGTCAATGGGAAATGGCCTTGCTGTCCTCCATTTGGCATTGAATCCGGTGATAACAGCTAAAAAAATAAACCGGAAATTTGAGATTTTTTGGGAAAAATCACAATTTTCTTAGTTCATTTGAACCATTTTGCTCAAAAAATGACCAAAATTTTTCAGAAAGAAAAAGTGCGTACAATTTGCGTTGACATAAGCGAATTCGGCCAACATTCCGCCAACAATTCCAACTGGCCATACACCGACACGTCTCAGCGATCGAATTTGATCAAAAATGCGCCAATCGTAAGTGCTTAACCGAGATGTCTTCAGTTTTTTGTTGTTGGTTAATCACTACAAAACGTTAAGCCAACGAATGTGGATTTTTTTTCATAAATTTGGACTAATTTCTGTAGAATTTTGTTAAATTTCTTTATGCAAAATTATTCAATTTTTACAAACTTGTCATCGTCCCCAAAATACACTGCTCCAACGCGTTGGTCCACGGCATTTTTTCTGCGTTAAAATAAGCAAAAATGACAATTTTTGGCTCACTCATTTAGATTATCCTCTTTATTCAATTTCTCAAAATTGTTTTGTTTTGCATTTAAATTAAAATTAGAAAACCTTAGCCATCGAAGTGCAGCATTTCTTTGTACAACGCCTTTTGGGTACTTCCAGTGCGGGTCGGTGTACTTCAACCGCCACTTTGAAGGTGTTTCGGCAGTCAGATGTACAGCTCGAATTTCGAGTCGTTCAATCAATTGTCCAATGAATTTGGAAGGCCTCGGTGAATCCTGAAATGTTTTTTTTATTGTTTTCTTATACAATATCGGGAATAGTCGAGTTTTTGCCCATCTTTTTTTAAATAAATAAAAATCAATTGCTTTTTGTACATATATTTTGAGCCTGGAAAATTTTGATTTCGAAAAATTGTTCGGATTTGGCTTTAGGTTGGTCGAAACGGAGGGCAGATTCGGATTCTAGGCGCCTGATAACCCCTAGTAACATCTTTTTATCGAATTTTAAAAGGGAAACACAAACCCGAATATGTTATCCTTAAAGAAAAGTCCAAAATCGGATTTGATGAATTTTTTTAGTAATTTTTCCTGTCCGCAGGCAAATGCTAATCTAAATAAATAAGTAAGCTCTGCTCGAGTTCTAAAGAAATCCATCCAGATCCAATGATTGGTCTCCAATTTTGCGAAAATTGAAAAGTATAAATTTTTACAAAATAAACGCACACCCGCTGCCCCAGCTTCAGCTACGTACCTCCACTATCAACCACACCAGGTTGGCCACGTTAGCAAGCGTTTGGCCCAACCGGGTGAGGTCAGCTTTTTGGGCTGGCCGTCGCGCAGAAGGGGTAACAAAAAAAATTGGTGGCAATTGTTGTAATTTGTCGCCGTTTGATTTCAAAAAATAGCATTGGTTGTGGACTCCACATTGCCCAGGCAAAATGTGATGCCAAAAAAGTGTGAGCAGAATGGAAGAAAATAGGACAAGGACGATGTTTGTCAAAAACTTTCGCCCAATGCGCGGCATTCAACCGACAATAATCGTCATTTTTTGCGAAAATTTCGGAAAAAATTCGGTTTCTCATATTCAAATCATCCAAAACTATTTATACTTTAATAGATTTTTATGTAAGTGCTGAAAACACCTAAACAATTAATAGCGCGCTAAACCGTAAAACCGGTTTTTAGACCCTTAGACTGAAAGTTCATTTCAATGGGGACTCAGTTGTCAACAGCTAACAAATGTTTAAATCAGATGGCCAACCATTTGAATTGAAAAATCACCTACGATATGCATCAGCAGGGACGGTACCCCGCATTGGGCGCGGCACGATTGGGCGCCGACAAGTTTTTCGTTAAAACTTTGTTCAAAGTCAACCAAACCAAACATGCTTGGTATCATTTGAAAGCATGCAATGAGTAGAAGCCTACAAAGGCAAAAGCTAAGCGATCCCGGTTTTTCCCAAAAGTCCCGGTCCCGCTCAACCCTACTAGAAGCTCCAAATAAAGCTAAAAACATGTTTTTCGTGCTTATGCCAAGGTCACAGAAAAAATAGGCATTTGCCTAAAAGTGCCATCCCTGGTGGTTACATTTTGGACATTTTATAAGCAAAAATTCAAAAAGTATGTATACATTTCGTCAACTTGCATTCCAATTAAAAATTCCACGAAATTTTCCTTTTTTTGGATGAAAATCAGCAGCCACTTCTGCACATTAAGTTATTCAAAACAAAATAAAAATTCAAAAAATACACACAACGAAATTTCGCTGAAAAGCAGTCCTTTCACTTCTTAATGTGATTCGATTTGAATTTGGGCAGTGGAACTCGTTGTCCCATTGCTTTGTTTCTGTTCGCCCTTCTTCAACTCGTTCACAATGTCTTTCATTGTCCGATCACGCGTTTCGGGCAGGTACAACCACAGTGGGACCAAGCAGCACAACGACGGCAAAATGTACAGCGGAACGAATGCCCAGGCACTGGCCTTGCGAAACAATGGCGGGGTGGCCCAACTGAACCAAAAAATTTGCCATGGCACAAATTGCCCTGCTCCGAACTTGGCATCGTGTCCGGACTCAGGATCTGGGCCGGATTTTCCAGTTCTGGATTTTGGATATAAATCCTCAAAAATTTGAAATAGGCTTGAGCAAATGTCAGAAAAATTTTTGGAAAAACTCCGAATCCGCTTTTATTTTCGGATCTATCAGGACATCCGCCGGTATAGTTTTGAAAAGCCGGGATCTTGCCGATTAGTGCTGCACGAGACCCAAAGTTTCCCGAGACTAAATACTCGAGACTTTTCTCGAATCGGTTCTCGAGATCGAGACTCTTGTGCAGCACTATTAGTCATAACTAGGGTTGTCGGTTCCTTGAAAATTTTCGGGTACCCGGAATTCGGACCCCCCCCCCCCCCCCCCTCCTCCCACCAAGCATGTGTTAATCAGGGATGCAGCGGCGGGTTGAGTAAAATGTGTCGGGTCGGGTTTTGGATCGATGGCAAAAAAACTTCTAATCGAGTTTCGGGTCGCGAAAAGGTCCCGGTTTCGAGTAACCCCCGCTGCATCGTTGGTGTGAAACTGATCAGAACATAATTGGGGAAGGCATATTTTTGAACTGACTCAAAAATGTAAGTGCTAGCAATGTTAGCACCAAACACCAGCGATATGAACCAAGCAGAATGTGCTGAAGGATGTGGAAGCAGCTCGGCACACAGAAAATAGGACAGAGGGCCCAGGGCGAAGCTTAAAAAGAATTTTAAAAAATTAAAAAAAAATTTTTTAAACCCCAATGAGATGGCGAACAAAAAAATGCACGGAAGGCATAGCCAACCCATCCAATGGCCCAAATGCATTGAAGACCAATGGAAGGCGATGTACAGGCACAAGAAAAAGGTGTTCAGCACAGCGGAACGAATGATCAATGGGCGACGATTGAGCCTAATTGGGGCGTTAATGATTTTTCCGGAATTTTTTTTTAAAAGGGGACCTTTCGACGAAAAACAGTCCAGTGAGTGAAGAGAGGAAGTAGACAACCACAAGCACATAAGAAGCGACCTAATTAAAGATAGCCCAAGGGGATGCAGAATTCAAAATAATAAAATTTTAATTCAGAATGTTTCTTTTTCTGGTCACAATCGTTTAAACAATAGCTCTGATCAAGTCAAGTCCAAAATTAGGGCCCGAATATATCAAGATTCTCGTTGAAATTTTTTCGAGATCTCGATCGGTCCTCAATCCTAGGCTTTATCCCAGATCAGAGATAATGTCAGATTCTAAGTCCGATTGTTTGTCAAATTGATTAGCACCTCAACTACAGATAGGCAGAAATGTTCAGAGAGAATTTCAGTAGACGACTCGAGCACCGGCCACCCACCGACGGTGATCTGGAAAGCAAATGATCGAAATTCAGACTTAGCTAAAAATAAGAGTCAATTTCCCCAAATAGTAGGACAGGGACTGATTTGTTGTTCGGGAATTTTGAAGCCTAAATCATTGGCCAAAAACTTTTTTGTTGATGAACCGATCTCTAATCAGTAGCTTCTAGAATAGACAACCACAAAAAAGTGCCTGAAGAGTACAGAATCCGATCAGAACCGCCTTCCATCGTTCACTGCGAGCAAAAAATTGGCATATCATTGTCTTGCAGCAAAATTGATCACAATCTTCTGACGCTGGACACATTTTGTCCAACTCCTCCTGCGCTTCGGGGCCGGAAAAGCCTGTAAAGTATTGGTGTAGTGCCCCTTTTCTTGAAGATTTTTGGATTTGAAATTCCGAAAATTCGAGGCCCCTAAATTTTTCCAAAAATTAAAAAATAGAGGAGAGTTTCAAAACAAATGCCAAACCGGTTGGGGGATTAGACCGGCATTTTCAAGACAAAACCCGGACGTGAGTCAAGTTCAACGATTTCAAAACTATTTAATTCATTTGCCTTTTCGATAAAAGGCGAACGCTCTAAGCGCCTTTTCCCGCTTGTTTTTTGTGACCATCGCAAGAAATTGGGGCGTTTCCATCAGTTGAAGTGCCACCAAAAGGGCAGCAATTTGTGGCACGACCGGAATGCCTTCAACAACAACAACAGAATATGTGCCAAAAGTCTTGGCGCAAATTTGAGAATGGTCCACCAACGCCCTCCGCTACGGACCAACAAGGACGAGCAGCCGTTCACCGAGTTGTGGCAGGGCCAAGTTCAAGCAGAGCGCAAAGCATTCCACGACGGACACGGACAGGGCACAGAGGAAGGAGTACAGACCGCGTTCGGCACAACTTGGAATTTCCTGTGCGAAAAGTTGAGCGATTTTAAATTTTGTGAGTTTGCCAAATATGTAACGAGTTGGGGGGGGGGGGGGATCCTCAACCCTTCCATCGGCGGTGGCATGTTCGGTTGCGCTTTCGACCCGAACGAAAGTCGATTACCTATTTATGACTTTCTTCTAGAGACCGGACTTGCACTTCGAGCGAAATTTCGAGACGAGATTCTCGAAAAATCTCGAGCCGGAACAGTTGCGTAGCAACAAAAAAAAGAGTTGGCAAAGCTTAGGGGGTCAGGTCGGGTTCAGAAGTAATTTTGGATTTTTTCAATCAATAAATTTAAAACAATTTCAAAAACAAGTGAAATTTAAATTGGCTGGACCTGAAGGAACAGAACCAGCGCCAACAGGCCAACAGTTGCACTTGCCGAGGCCACCAAGCGGCCGAGGATGAGCAGTTCAGGGAACTCGAACATGATGGACCCAATCGAGATCAGTGAGGCGACGAAGCCGTACAAATTGGCCAATAGCAGGGAGCCTGAACATTTAAAATAAAACAAAAAAGTCTAAATTTCCGGATTTTTACAAAATTGCCGAATTCCGGGAACTCTTACCCCTGCGCCCATATTTCTCCGTGCAAATGGGCCCCAACAGGCAACCGATCAAATTGCCAAAAGGCGCCACGTGCAGAGACAATGTCCAAAAGCATTTAAGCACCAAATGCCCTACACCACTGAATTAAAAAACTAAAATATATTGTACAGAGTCTGTTGAAGTACAGACTTCAAAAACGAGAAAAAGAAATTCAAGGAATTTGCCCGAATTTTGAGTTCAATCAATTCCGACTCATTTGAAGCGAACTTTGATCGAAAATTTCATTTTTAATCCAATAATTTCCAGAGGTTGGATAGGACCGGGCTCGGGTGCTTTTAGAAACCCCAGGGTTTTTCGGATTATCCAGATTTTTTGAGACGGGCCCGATCGGTCTGATTGAGCTGAATCCGGGTACACGGGCCCGAATTTTTTCATAATTCCGATCCCTAATAGTTTCAATTGTTTACGCTGAATGTCCCCGATCGATGTAAGAATTGTTGAAGAATGTGTGGAAGGAATGGTTGGCAGAAGAGGGGTATGAAGCTGAGAACGCTTCCTGAAGAGAGGAGACAAATTTTTTTTGGGAAATTTGTGAAAAATTGCAGCCCAAAATTATTACAAAAAAATTTGTGCCAACTGCAAGCAGAAAGCAAGCCAGGAACAGACGGAGGTCGAACTTTTCCAGCTGAAATTGATGCATTTCCCCAAGCTAAATTTTCAAAAATTTTTATAATAAATATTTAAAGTGCCAAAAACAACCGCAAACACTTGAATTTGAAACTTTTAATAACATTTTGAAAGCGATTTTTTCAAAAATTCTGCATCTTGGAGAGGCGCCTGGACAAGATGTTCTATGACAAAATGCAGAAAGAATTAAGATTCCAAATTTACTCCTAACTCTCTCTATATGTACTCATGAAATCCTAAACCCCCAATATACCCCACTACAAAATCGCTCTTTGACTCTGCTCTGCGATTTTTATCCGATGAGCTACGGGAAGATGTACAACAGATGGCACTTACCGTATTTCCTAATAGAGCCCCCCCCCTTAATTAGAGCCCCCCTCTCTAATAGAGCCCCCCTTTTTGGGGAGTGGGGGTTGAACAATAGAGCCCCCGGGGGCTCTATTATAGGAAATACTATTAGGGATACTGTAGCGTGACCATATGCCCATGACTGTATTATGTATAAAGTTACATTAAAACAAAGCGTACGCTTTCAAACCCACTGAAAATGAACAAATTCAAAAATTTGCGTACGAATTAAAATGTTCGAATGATCAAACTTACACAAAGTTGCTTCCCATTTGATTTTGTCCCCTATGTGAGCGACCGAACTTTTCCAATAGAAACAATGTTTGCTCAATTGATACAACAGAGGCAAAGAAGACAACGGATTGCATTGATCAGTGAATGAGTGGGAGGAGGGGGGGGGGGGGAGGTTGGCGCACTTGAGGGAAAAACAATGAATGAATGAATTGAACGGATTGGTGGGAAGTGGCGGATTTTTGAGGCGTGTGGGAGGTCAAATCGGCGGGGCGGGGGGAGGAAGGCGATGTTTGATTAGGCAGACACTTGCGCAAAGGACAAAAAGGTTCAACATACAATAACACTAGGGTTGAGCCCCGACCCTCGGGGGCGGGAAAAATCGGGGTCGGGGTTTTCGTCCCCGAGCAAAAAAAGTCGGGGTTCGGGGTTTTTCCCAGCCAAAACCCCGAAAAATTCAAAAAAAGTCGGGGTCGGGAACGAAAACGCCAACTAAAAGTCGGGGTTCGGGGATGGGGCTCAACCCTAAATAACACAATGGGTACAACAATTGTTTGACTTTTTTTTATCAAAATTAATCACAAAGTCGTGTCCCCGGGGGGGGGGGGATGGATCACTGGAAATGGAAAAGTGAGCTAAAATTACCAAAATATTTAAAAATTGGTTGCTTAAAATTTTTAACAAATTGTTAAGCTTATAAAAAAGGAAAATCGTGTTTAAACGCAAAAATTATGTTATGGACAAAAAAATGAACGACCAAAAAAATGAACGACGCCTGTGAGATTCGAACTCACGCGGGGAAACCCCATTGGATTAGCAGTCCAACGCCTTAACCACTCGGCCAAAGCGTCGCACCGGAGTCGGGTGCAAAATATATACAAAGCAAATTATAAAACGAATTAAATTCACATACAAAGTTATTCCAATAACCATTTTCCATATTAATTTCAAAAAAATGGTCAAGTTTTGGTTGGTCACTGCTATTCAATTTGTTCTCCCTCAAATGCATTCCGAAGCTGTTCATTTGCGTTAATCCATTTCATAATCGGTTAATGAAGCAAATAATTCAAATAAAATGGACTCAACAAAAGATGAAGCGATGGATGATGAACTGCTTGAACGACTGGCACAAACGTTGGAGCTGTTGTTCAGCGCCGGCTATTTCCGTGCCAAAATAAAGGGCCTCTCAAATTTTGACAAGGTACGAACAGAACAAAAAAAAGGAGTTTTCAGCTTGAATTCGTTGGATCAGATTGAAATGCTGATACTATACTTAGTAACCTGAAAAAGGATCAGAGGGCGCAGGGGGAGGGGTCGGCCAAATGGAAAATTTGGTTAAAAATAACCCCACTTTTGCCTCGATGCCCCCTCTAGACCCTTTTTAAGATTTTAAGGCTAGCTCGGCGTCGAAAATTTTTAGAAGATAAATTGTTGTTGTTTTTATTTTTAAAATTATGTAAGCTTTTATTATTTCGTTAGCTTTTTGTTGAATTGTTTCATGTACACTTAATTAAATCACATTAGCGTTGCCGATAGGTGCCGACGAGAAAATTCAAAAGTTATACAATTTTCACTCAAATTTCAGATTGTTGGCGGCATGGTGTGGTGCATTTCGCAGTGTGCTCACAGAGTGGACGTCGACCTGCTCTACTCGGACAACCAGACCATTGGCCAAAAAATGTGAATTTTTTTGTTTTTGCTTCACAAAACCAATAATCATTTGCTTTTTAACAAAAAGTGCAATGACCGAACAAATTGTTAAAGTGCTGCCGGAGCTGAGCTGCCCGTTCTCGTTGGAGCCTCACCAGATCCAGGGACTGGACTTGGAACACATCTTTCCCGTCGTACAGGTCTTGCCAACAATGTTGGAAAATTGCTTTTTTTTTGAGGACTGGCGGTGCAAGGAAATTTTTTTTTGAAGATTTAAACAATTTTTGGTAAAGGAAATTTTCAAAAAAATTATAATTTACTAACAAGATTGCATTTTGGAGGTCCGGCGGGACGAGGGAATTTTTTTTGAAGATTTAAGCGATTTTTGGTAAATTCAAGAAAATTATAATTTACTAACAAGAATCTTGCTGATAGAAAATAAAAATTGTTTTTTTGACAATTATTTCCAGTGGCTTGTGAAAGAGGCAAACTTTGTGCGCGAACGTCTCGGCAACGAGACACTCAATTTTGCGGTTTATCAATTTGGGCAGCAAGGATGGCGTTTCGGCGAGGAAATGGTACACCAGCAGGGGTTGGACGAGGCAACATTCGCCTCGTGTATTTACTCGATCCGGGTGGTAGGTAATAGTTCGGTTTGTTACCCCCCACCCCCCCCCCCCATTTTTTAAACAAAAAAAAAAATTCGAAGTCGATAAAAAGATTTTTCTAGAGGTTTTCAGGGGCGTAGATTCTGAATCTGACATTTATTTCGACCAACTCCGGACCCGAATTCGATTTTTTTCAATTTAGAGGCCAAGTTATTTAATTGTTCGAATTCGGGTCCGGGGTTCGGAATTGGTCGAAATAAATGTTACTACGCCCTCGAATGCCCCTAGAAAAATCTTTCAAAATATTTTTTTTTTGAAAAATGGGAGGGGTGGTACAAACCGAACTATTACCGGGTGGGCAAGCGAGGACGATCGAGATTCCCGATCAAGGAATTTTATCGAGACTTCCCGGTCGAAATCTTGATCGTCCTCAAATTCTTGCTCTAGTGGTACTCGTCAAGCCTGCTCCCGACTACCCTAAAGAATACCCGCCAGGATTTAAGCTGATTTTTTGAACCCTATGAATGCAATTGGCTGTTACAGTCCTCTAGGTTTGGGAGATTTAATCATTTCTTCGAGAAAATCAAAGCAAAAATTGCATAAAATGGCCAATTTCATTTAAGGTGGAATTTTTCGCTTTACAAATAAATTTATATTAAAATCTGTTTTAGGAGCGCATTGCCCATTTCTGGGTGCACCCGTTGGTGAAGCGACTGCCGCGTAAAGTGTACAGGCGAGTGAAGCGAATGGACGGAGCGCAACGCATTTACGGAGAAACTGCGGCCATTGATTCGACACATGACGCCGCAGGGGTTGTGTTGAAATTTTCAAATAAAATTTTCAAAAAAATGATTGATTTAAAGACGAGTACAATGGCATGCGAATATTCTTCATCTGATCAAAAACTGTCGACTGATCAAAATTTGGTGGAGGGAGAGCGGTTGGTCGTCATGGAAGCAGCGAGTGCCGATGATGGTGGGCACAGAAGGGACGACTTAATGATGATGGTCTACTTGGAGGAAAACACTGATCACACTGGTGAGTGATCAGAAAATTGAAACGACCAGATTTTGAACTATTCAGGGAACACCTACCTTCTTATAAAATTGGCCATTGTTGATTCAAAAGAATCTTATTGTTGTTTTAGAAATGCAGGAGGACCACCACCACTTACTCGAGGAGTTGAACAACGAATTAGAAGAGGTTTTGACTGAAATTGAATTTTTTGGGGTATTTTATATTTTAAGTTGGAAGTCGAGGAGGCCAAATTGGTTGAAGCAGAAGCGAACGAGGCTGAACATAGCGCGCAACTCAAAACGGCATTTGAACAGCTCGAAAATGATGAACGTGAGCGAGCGAAAGCATACGAAGCCCACAATGATGAGTGAGAGTTTTTTAATGCTAAAAGGCGTGGCATAACTTTTTTTGGGGCATGAGGCGCGGTGGCTTTGTCTCTCCTCCACTGAAATTCGAATTGTTAGAATTTTAAACGATTAATATGCACTTTTTTTGGCACAGGACAGTTGAGCAGCTCCGCACACTTTTGGCCCAACGAGACGAAATCAAATCGGATGACAGTGCATTCAAAGCGCAGTGTCGTCAAAATTTGGCTGAAATGGATGCGCAAATTGAACGTCTTGAAAAATGGTAACGTTTTTTTAGCATTTGCATTTTAGTCGAACATTTTTGCTTTCTTTTTTAGATTTACAATTTAGAATTTTATTCAGAGAATTGTCGTATTACTATACGATACTTGTTAAAAATTATTTTCATTTTTAACCGGTGATAAAAAAAACTTTCGATAGGACAATACGTCTCCCATATAGTGCATTTCAATAATTTTGTTTAAAAAGCGGTGCCGACGATGCCGATACCGACGAAAACGAAGCGACCGCCGCTGCCAATGAGCAAACACTGCGCGACGGCATTGCACGGGCGCGTGAGTTGGCACGCGAAGTTGAGGCCACGAATCGGCACATTGTTCGGTTGAGCCGACGGTTGGGCGCCCGACCGTCCCAGGTGGAGTTGGCCCAGTACCAGCGCAAATTTGTGGAGCTGTGCAATCAAAGTGGGTGGTGAAGTTTAATGGCGGGCGGGCGGAGCTCCAGGCCCATTTGGCAAAATTGCGTCATTTTTGTAGTCAATTTTGTATGTCTGGCAGCGCCCGGCTGAACTGCTCGTCCCCCTCCCCCCTCTGAGACTGTCAGAAAATAAACTGTTCGAAATATCGACTTTTTCGTGATCAGTAGTCTGTAACATTTTTGAAAGCTACTTGATCGATTAGCTTATACTTACACAAATATTTTAAAGACTTAGAGCTTTCGAATAATACTAAGATTTTAGAACTCGGTTCACTCAGAATCGAGTTATAATTTTTTGGGAGGGGGGGGGGGAGAGGAAACGAAGGACACCCCGGCGGCGCCCATTGTTTTCTGCTCACTGATCAGCAGGTCATTTAACCGATCGTTTTTTGCATGTCTAAACCTATAAAATACATACCGCTCCCCCCCCCCCCAAACAGTAAGTGCCAAGCACGGCGAGACGAAGCGCCAGTACACACTGTACAACACACTGGTCATCAAGCGGGACTTCATCCAGCGCGAGATCAACCTGCTTAACAGCATTGATGACCAAAGGGAGTTGGCTCAGCGGGAGGAGTACCGGGACTCGTTGCTGGACAACTTGCAACAAATTGGACGTGGTGTGGACGACAGTCTTGACAAGGTGGTGTGAATCGGTGCATTGTCCTATTATACCCCCCCCCCCCCCCCCCCCCGGGCAGGGTTCCCGAGCAAATGGGCAGGATATCGTAAAATTTTATTTTTGTTAAAAAACATAATAAAATCTCATTTTGTGGGATCCCATCAGGGATGTGCTCTGTTCTATTATGATTTATCAGAATTTGTGTTCTTTTTGGGATTAGGATTCTCTGATTTTTTGCTCGTGGCCAGAATTTTTTCGGTTTTAAAAAGGCGACCAGAGCACCATCCCTGGCTCCCAGCCCAGTGGCGTAGCCAGGGGGGGGGGGTGGGGGGGGGTAATTCCCCCCCCCCCGAAATGAAATTTGAAGAAAAAAAAACAAGAGGGGGGACCCTATTGTTTACACTTTTACAATTTTTTGACCAATTTTCTTAATAAATTGCCATCAAAAATCAAAAAAAATTTTCCCGGCGGCGCCTATCGGCACCGCCGGGCCGTTCCTGCGCCGCGCTCAGATGGATCAATTCCCCCCTCCGAAATTTTTTCCTGGCTACGCCCCTGTCCCAGCCCATAAGGATTTGTTGGAATGTTTTTTATTTAAATTGAATTATTTTGATTTCTATTCATTTTATTTTTGTTTTCATTCATACATAAAGATGCTCTGCAAGAGGCGTGCCCTGCAGGAACAACGCGATCAGCTGCACAATCAACTGCAGATGCTGTTGGACAAACAGCGGCTGTACATGAAAACAGTTGGGGAGTTTCAACAAGTGCGCAAACATTTTTATTCAAATAAATAAGTTTAATTTTTAAGGCGTGCCAACGCAATGAACAGCTTCGGAATGCATTTGAGGGAGAACAAGTTCAATAGCATTGCCAACAAAATTTGACCATTTTTTCGAAAGTTTTTAGTATTTAACAATGCTTATTTAAATAAATATGTATTGGTTTCGTGCTCACTTTTAACCTTGTGATTTACCCGAATTGGAACTTTTTGAAAAATTCAATTTTTCCAAAAAAATTGCTGTCCTCAAAATCATTCAAATGCACAGAATTACAACAAAAAGGCAAGTAATGATAGGATTCGCGAAAACAAGTCAAAGGAAAAAGCAAAAATTTACAATGTTCAGCCTATGTGTTTTCATTTGTCAGTTTGAATATTCTCGGCCAAATTCCGTCGACCAAGCACTTAAACCGATGGGAAAATGCAAACTCTTAAACCGGTTGAAAAAATGAACACACTTAAACCAGAAAAAGAATCAGAAATATAAACACACACAAACCAGAATAAAAATACACACACATTAAAACAAAATAAAAATACAATCGCACTTAAACCGATGGAAAATTGCAAGCTCTTAACCGGTTGTAAAAATAAACACACTTACCTAAACCAGAAACAGAAATATAAACACACACAAACCAGAATCAAAAAAACACACACATTAAACATAAGAAAAATACAAAAGCACCTAAACCGATGGGAAAATGCAAACTCTTAAACCGGTTGTAAAGATAAATACACTTACCTAAACCAAAATCAAAAATACACACACACTAAAACCAAAAGAAAAATACAAACGCACTTAAACCGATGGAAAAATGCAAACTCTTAAACCGGTTGAAAAAATAAACACACTAAACCAGAATCAGAAAATAAACACTCAGAAATACAAACAAATTTAAATCATTGAACAAACTTAAACCAGAACAAAATTACAAACGCACAAAACCAGAATCAAGCCTATGGAAAATACAAACACACTTAAAAGCTGGGGTTTTTTAGTCTTTTTCCATCGGTCTAAGTGTTTTGTATTTTACATAGATTTGATTCTGGTCTATGTGTGTTTGTATTACTGATTCTGGTTTAAGTGTTTTGTATTTCAGATTACGGGTTAAGTGTGTTATTTTTACATTGGTTTAAGTGGCTAACCATCGGTTTCATTCTGGTTTATGAGTTTTTTGGTTTTGGTTTAAGTTTGTTCATATTTGACATCTCCTTCTCTCGGTGTTTGATTTGGTCAATAACGTTTCAAACTTGTCGGCGCTGAACTGGGTTGCGCCGAACCTAGCCCGGCCGTCTGGATGTGGCATCGGATGACGAGTTCATCGTTTGCTGGCGAAGGTGATCATGGCGACGAGTTGGAGCAGTGTCTCTACTGCGACGAGCACAAATTCGACGCCTGCCGCAATTTGTTCAACCAATGCAACGTACGTCTGGACGAGCGCCAAATACGCACAAACGGCCGCCTTAAGGGGATTTTCAAAAATTTTTGATTTTTTTTTTGTTTAAAACCACGGCAAAGCCTAGAAGAAGAGAGAAGAAGAGGGTGGACGACGTTTCTGTCAGATTCCCACTGCGAGCTTAAAGAAAGCTTTTAAGATGAAAGTTCGTGGAATTAAGAGAGAAAGGCATACCAATATTAAATTAAATTAAATTTCTGTACAAAACTCGAGCATTTTGTTTTTAAAAATTATTTAGAATATTTAAGTTATGGTTTTGTAAAAAAAATATGTTAGTTTTCCAATTCAGTTAGATAATGTATCTCTTTCGAAGACAACCCAAAAAGAGGCTGGTACCGTTCAAGTTCAGAAACGAAGACACTAGGCGACAAAGCAAACTTGTAATCCGAAAAAAGGCAGCAGTTTTAATATTTAATTCATTTTAAAATATTTTAAACCAGCTTTATCCATTTGAAACTATAATCTGCATATCTAGTGCCTTGAGCGGTACCAAATTATCTGTTTTGTTTTTCGGAAATTCCAAGATGTGACTTTATGTAAAGACAACCCCAAGAAATTCGAACAGCCTCAATTGGGCCAAACAAGCACACAATGAACGCCTCGCTGAGCATGACATGCAGCGGGTAGGGCAGAAAAAAAACTGAGTATTTTGTTTTTGAAATTTTAATCATTTAAAATTATAACCAATTTATTTAAATTTAATTATTTTCATTGATGTCAAACTTTTATAAATGAACAGTGCGCATGTAAGCAAAAAGAAAAGGATGGCAAATTTTGAATTGATACGAAGCAACATTTCAAGCGGAACAGAGGAAAGCTAAAGTGAGTTTTAAAATATATAGGTATTTTGAGGTTGAAACCATCTCATCAATACCCAACTAATCCATACAAAGCTTGAATGTAAGCAAAATAAAACAATATTGATCTAATAGTACCATGATTGTTTATTTTGTTGAATTTGAGAAGAATTATAGAACTTCAAACTTTGTAATGGATGAGTTGTGTATGGATGAGGTGCGTGAGGGCCCCATAATATATAAATATATATTATTTTTTAAAAATAAATTATTCTTACGATTTTGGTGGATTGTACAGCCATTAGAATAAGCACGCAAAAATTGTTTATTAATTGCTGAAGGTTGAAATATATTTTGGATATTAAAAATATTTAGATCTTCTAAATTCGAAAGGGGCGAGCAGTGCCAATAGTTCTTCGCACCGGCCTTTTTGAAAATTCAACGATTTTCTTGAGGAAATAATTTTTATTTCAAAATTTTATAGGAGGGCTCGCAACATCCTCCAAATGCATCATGTACATATATACTGTCACCATAGCAACGATAAGATTTGAATGTGGCAAAAATGAGTTAGTTTCTCCAGGAAATTGTTTGTCAAAAATTAAAAATTAGTGACATAACTTTTGATATTTATGACATATTTTTATTAACACAAAATTATGATGAAAATTCATGGAAAATCCAAAACCGTACATGATAGGCTTTCTTCTGTAATGCCGGCACATCCACTAAATTTATAAAAATTGCATTCCTTGTTTCCAATTTTTTAATAGTTTGCCGGCCTATCCATAATGCCATTTAGAGTTGATCAGTGATCAGAAGTTGCACCCCAATTTTTGGCTCGTTGGTACTTGCTAATCATCCAATTAACTGGAACTCAACCATGAAAGTGGCACCAGAAATTGGTACCAGAAATTTCAATCAAGACAAAAGTCAAAAAATTTGATCGATTCTGATCAGTATGCTATGCATGCCGCCCAACACAATTCCTGCTTCCAATATGCTCACCGTTCGCATGCGCATCGCCTCTGCCGCATCTGGTGGCCCTCCTGCATGCCGGACAAACCCGCGCAGGCACTCCATTCGGACCACTGGAGCCAGTCATCAACACCGCAATCCGAAGACGGCTTCTGATCACCGCTGATTCGTAGGCCGCTGATCCTGATCAGTTTGGCGCTGGAATCCAGCGTTAATGGGGCAGCATTGTTATTTCTCTGTCTGCGCTCCTCTTCTCGTCGTTTCTCTGCTTCGCTGGCTTTGTGCCTGATTAGGTAGGGGGTCGATTTGATCGCAAGGTAGATTTGTGATCAGATTGATCCACAGATACGGTAGTTTAGTGCCATTCTCGACCATTTAATCTCATGAAACCAACCTCGGGATTAACTGAACACGTTTAATGAATGAAGATGACGACGGCAAAGGTTTGACTTCTCTATCCAACAGTTTCGTTGTCAGAAACATTTCGCCAATGGTCTCATCCATAAAACGCAATTTTTGGCGGCATTCCTCCGGAGGGCATTTTGTCCTGTCTTCATATTCACCTTCACATTGGCATTTGTTAACATCCGCAATGGGTGCGTCACATGTTCGAGAACGTCTCTAAATTAAATTTCATTTCATAACTGTTATGCCCGGGGCCAATCAAATGCCATTCGTTTCACTATGTTTCCATCCCATTCCCCGAAACAGTTGTTGCCTTTCGATCAGTTAATTGCTCCGCCCAAATAACCCCTCCTCTCTCCTCCAATGTTTTGCACTGATCACTTTTACTCGGATCAGCGGACGGAGCACCACGATTCGGCGCGCACGTTTCGGCGCGCACGTTCGGCGCGGCACGATTCGGCGCCGAAAAGTTTTTCGTTATAACTTAGTTCAAAGTCAACTAAACCAAACATACTTCGTATCATTCGAAAGCTCTTAGTATGCTGAACCTTTGATCAAGCTAAAGCAAACCGATTTGTCTTTTCAAAAAAAAGTTATAGCTTAAAATCTTTGAAAATTTCCATTTTTCTTTAGTTGACTTTGAACTAAGTTATAACGAAAAACTTGTCGGCGCCGAATCGTGCCGCGCCGAATCGTGCGCCGAAACGTGCGCGCCGAATCGTGCGCGCCGAATCGAGGTGTACCGTCAGCGGACTCTGTTTCTTGAATGTAATTGGATAAATAACCTTTGTTAAGGCTTTTCCTTAAAACACCGCCAAACAAAGTAAGGGGCGGGCGCGCTCAGCCTCGGGGCTTGCCCCGGGGTTGGGCCCAACGCCCACGATCGATTAGCCCATTTTAATAAACAATTGTTAAATTTCAAAATTTGGTAGTGTTAGTTTTCAAATGACCAAAGTTCTGTTCCAGACTGCCTATAAACTTAGGAATCCTTGGTAAGTGCGTTGGTTTCAGACAAAAAAAATGCCGAATATTCCCGTTTGACTAACCAAAACTTTCGGGGTCATTTCTGATTCAAAAAATTTCCAATAATCGACATGGTCCTAAAGATCAAGGATTCCGTCTGATCAGCTTGGTCAATATTCCAGCAATCCCCGATAGTTACGGCAAAACATCATACTACCTTAGAACACTCGGCACCTCCACAGTCCGACCAAGCTGACCACTGTGTCCATCCACAATTGTTGTTACCCATCAGTGAAGCTGCTGCTGATGTTGCTGTTTCTGAAGCTGTGCTGCTCCGTTTTCGTTCATCTTTGCTCTTTGCGCTAATTGGTGCATTTTCTTCCCCGGAGGTGCCATAATCATCGCTATCATTATTATTGTTGCTATTATTTGCCTCCCCAACTTCTTTCCGCTTGTTATCAACAGCTCTGCCAACTTTCCCAACCTCAAATATAAAAATAATTAAAAATTGCTTAAATGCAAAATAATCTCTAAAATTTCATTTTTATTTAGGAAAATTCACTGTGACATAGACGTCATCTCGTCCTCCAATGCCCTCCCTAAACAGGGACAAGTCCGGCTTTGACTTAGCCCTCAAATTCATTCCCGGAAACTCGCCATCCGCGTTTAGCTGATCTGGATTTTTTAAACAATCAGATTAAACATTCTTGGGGAATAGATCAGGAAATTAAAAAAAAACAACTCTTCCATACCCAAATTATTTTTGATCAGTGTGTACGCTGCTCGATAGAGCATGTTTTGTGATTCGTTGCCAATAATGCCCTTTTATCACCTCTACAAATGCTTTTCGGTGTTGGAATGGCACAACTTTCAGTCTGCCGCGAGTCGCCCACACAAATGGCACATCGGATGGCGTCAAAGGCGTTGTTGCGCGCGTTGGAAAACAAAAACGGCGTTGGCGGCTGTTGAGCAACTATAATTAGTGCCAACAAATTAGAATGTTATCATGTGACTTGTCTACAATGTACAAAAATGGTCCATCCAGTTTGGCGCCGTCTTGTTTGAAACGTCTTAACATTTTTTGCTTAAGTTATGACTGTATGGTGCCAAAACGGCCCCGGTGCCAAAATGTCCGGCTCTTGCGCCAAATTTCCGATTAAAGTGTAATTGCCCAATAAAAATCATCCTCACAATTTGTTATTCCGATTGGCAAATGTGAAGGAGTTCCGCTTAGCATTGCTGCATTGTCGTCCACTGATGTGATCGCCGCCGGCGTTGGTGTCATCTCGCAACGACGCGACCTCTCGCGGTAGCCGGTGGAGCCGCACTGAACATTGCAATCGCTCCACGGGGACCATTGGCTCCAATTGCAGCAGGGCCCTTTGAAATTGGTCGAGATTAAAGTTAAAAATACAATTGAAATTGGGCGAGATTAAAGTTAAAAATACAATTGAAATTGGTCGAGATTAAAGTTAAAAAATACAATTGAAATTGGGCGAGATTAAAGATAAAAAAGCAAAAACAATATCAAAAAAATAGTCCGAGAAACTCAATCAAAAATCTAAATTGATTCGAGGAACGAAACCAACAGTTCCCGACAACCTCGAATTCCTTATATCTTCGAGAAAAAGTGTTTTGGAACGCAAAAATTCATCTCATAGTTTTTAGACTTTTTTTTTTGCTTACTCTGTTAAATATAGCTTTTGATCAAATAAATTTCAATAAATAAAAATCGCCGTTTTACCCGCTTCACAGGCCTTCCGTTCCACACTTGGCCCAACACATTCCCCGCCACTGATTGGCAGAATTTTTGTGTCGTATTGTATGCCGGTGCCCTCCGCCTCGCGTCGATCAATTTTGTCCTCGTCCAAAAGGCCCAATTTTGCACTGATCAACGGCGATCGACGCACTGACGAACTTTGGATCACCTTTTGGATGTTTTCATGTTTTTTTGATAATTTATAGGCTATAGAAATTATTCGGTATCCGAAACGAAAATAAACAATTTTCCGGTTAACCGGATCGAAAAAAAGTACTGATTTTTTGGGTTGATCAGCCTACAAATTAGGTATTCGGGTTACTCAAAACGCTAGAACAAAAAATCGGTCATTTTACTCGACCCGATATACGAAACAAAGTTTTTTTGCCGTACCCAATCCAAAACCGGAGCCGACATTTCATCCCTGATATGTAGCCGACAATTCGGCTACCGGTCCGAATCCCACTCTGAGTTCCGATTCAGTCCCGTACTGAAGCTAAGCTAAAGCTTACTTAAGCCTAAGTCATCCTGGCTTGGGGTTTGTTAGGCTTAAGCCTAACGTCGAGGGGATTCGAGACACTTTGGCTGGAGTGGGATTCGGGGCGGAAGCGGACAATTCTACTGATCTGATCAATCCCTTCATTTGCCCTTTTACCTCCAATGTCCGTGGTCGAAGAGTGTCCGCTGAAGTGATGTCCTCCGGGCCGCCTTTTTCTCGTTTTGTCCCTTCTATCTGTGAAGGGCACATTATTTCTTGAGATCGACGGCAAAGCTCGGGAAATTCAAAACATTTCGGAATTGTTATCCCAAAATCCTATTCCAGTCTCAAGTCTCGAACCCCAGATTTTTCAAAAAGCCATCTTTAAGTATTACCCTTTTTTTTTGAAATTAAATGTATAAAATCAAATATTTAAATTCAAAACAAAATGGATCAAATAATTTTTTAATGTTTTTATTAATTCGCAAAAATTCAAAAATTGTTTTTTGGGGGGGGGGGGAGCAAGCAATATCGATGGCAAAAGATTAAGAAACCCAAATATAATAAATATTTTTGAATTTTTAAAATAAATTTCATTTTCAATCCAACCATCTCTTCACGTATTGGCATTGGCGCTTCAAGCGGCTGCAGTTTCTTGCCAAGTTCATCGTTGTTCTTTATGCATCTTTTAGTATGTTTATTTAAATTTTGTTATTTATTTAAATTATTTATTTTTTCACTTTCTTCTTCGCTCACAGAATCCGCGTCCGCACGTCACGCTGCACCCGCCCCACTCGGACCATTGATCAAAATACTATCGAATAATTATCGAAATTTTCTGATCAGAGACAAGCGTTTTGATCAATTGCACAATTTATTGTTAAAATTAGGGTTGGACGGGGAGTGGGGGTCGTTTGGGCCCCGCCGTTTGGGCCCCGACGTTTGGGCCCTGCCGTTTGGGCCCCGGGGACGTTTGGGCCCCGCCGTTTGGACCCCGGACGTTTGGGCCCCCTGAAGTTCTCAATGGAAAATTGGACTTGCCGAGCTTTTTATTTATTCAGAATTTTTTTTCAAATGAAATTCAAATACAATAATCCGAAAATTTGCAGGAAATTCAGGGGTTCATTTGGTAATTGCGGAAAATTCCTCGCAAAAATTCTGAAAATTGCAAGGCTTAGGGGTTTGCTAGGCTTAGGCCTAAGCCACCCTGAGCTTAGGGTTCGTTAGGCTTAGGCTTAGGCCTAAGCCACCCTGAGCTTAGGGTTCGTTAGGCTTAGGCTTAGGCCTAAGCCACCCTGAGCTTAGGGTTCGTTAGGCTTAGGCTTAGGCCTAAGCCACCCTGAGCTTAGGGTTCGTTAGGCTTAGGCTTAGGCCTAGCTAGCCGAGCTTAAGCTTAGGCAAAAAATAGTAGACCATAATTGATGTAAAAAAATAGGGTGTGTAAACGATTATGTATTTTTATTTATCTTAAGTATGCATCACGTCGAACCTTGTGTTTCTTTTGTTTCGATTTCGAAAACCGAAATAAAAAAATTCTGATTTCGAAAATTTTTTATTTCGACGCAGCCCTGATATCGTTTCCTTGGGGCCCAAACGTCCGGGGCCCAAACGTCCTTGGGGCCCAAACGGCGGGGCCCAAACGGCAGGGCCCAAACGTCGGGGCCCAAACGGCAGGGCCCAAACGTCCTGTTCCCTGGACGGGACCGGACCAGTACTGAAATAATCTATTTTTCCATTTTGATACTGAAATTTTAGTCCCGGTTTTTAAAATTCCTTTAAAATCCCCTTATTATGGTTCCGGTTTTTTACCAAGCATTTTTTTTTCTTGTTTTTGTAGTAGTTCCGTTTTTTTTGACCGGGACCAAATTTAGTCCCGGTCCCGGTTTTTCCAAAAGTCCCGGTACCGTCCAACCATAGTTAAAATTCTTAAAATTAATTAAAACATTTTTCTTCCACTGAAACTTACTGGACATTCCGCCTTCTGGCACTGGCGCACATCCTTCTCATTTCCGGCACAGCCATAGCCCGAGGGCAAACACTTTCGGTTTCTAACAAAAAAAAAAGAAAATTTTTGAAAATTCCCAGTCGATTTTCTTAACAAAATTCTGAATTTTTTTTCGGCAGATTCTTCAAAATTGAAATTTGCCTGCTTTGGCGTCCATCTCCACAGCTTGTCGTACAGTCGGACCTCGTGTTTTAAATTTCAAACATTTTTTAAAGAATAGTTTTTTTTAAAAATTTATCCCAACCATTCGCCCCACTCGGTCCAACTTGGGCAAGCCTCTAACGATTGGCATTGCTTTTCCTCACGCGCCGCGCCCGCGCACTCTTCGCTGAACATTCCGTTGTATCGGCACTCTCTGTAAACGTTTTGCATGATTGGCACAATGCCAAATTTTCGAATATTGGCACCGGCCAAACGCCTTTCTCTCGCCTACTCCGACCTTTTGCGCGTCTGTGTACCGCCACTGCCACATTTTTTTGAGCATGGCGTCCATTCAGTCCATGTTGTCCATGTCGCGCAGAACTGCGTGTTGCAAAGCAAGCGCTCTGTAGCCGCGCCGTGGCACTCCTCTTTGGGTGCCGCGTTGCGACACTCCCGACGGCGGACCTTTTGGAGATGGGTGCCATGGCATTTGTCCAAGAAGTGATAGGGTAGAACGAAAAAATGTTTCCAAAAAAACCAAAATTTTTCAATGTAAAAAATTTGAGTTGGTTTTTTAATTTTTTACGTTTTTAGAATTTGGGGACTTGCAAGTGCCGTTGTTTTCTATTTAAAAGTCCGGCATTTATGCCAAAAATTACCGATTCTCCGGCCCCACAACTCTTTGAGCAGGTCGACCATGGCTCCCATTGTGCCCACACTGGACAGCTCCGTGACTCGCATTCACGATGCTCAACAGCGTTGCCAACCGCACAAATTGCATTGGCATTGTGCCGAGGCTCGCATTCGCGCACTCCTGATCAGTGATCAAGCCAAATTCGAGGGACTTTGCTCATGGAATATTCAAGAGTTGGTCGGGAATTTTGGAAAGCTGATCAAAGAATGTTCGAGAGTCTCACATTTTTTAATACCAATTCTCGGGTAATTTTAAATCTCTTTTTCATAAAAGCTCACTTTTCTGTGTGCCTGTGCCGCAAGTAGCCGAGCATTCGCTCCAAGCGCCCCAATTCGTCCACTAAATTTTTGTTAAGCTTAAAAAAATCCACGAAAACGTCAACAGAAATTGGGCATGTCAAGGATCTTATGCTGAAGTAGAAATTTTCATTTGTTTTTTCTCGATTTGTGATTATCAAAAATGGCTTTTTCAATCAAGATCGTGTCAAAATTTTAGGAATTATCAAAGAAAAATTTGTAAAACACCGATGAAATCGTGTGATCAAAAACAATTTCTTTCTATTCTAGCCTCTAGGCTTGTCTTCTACCGTATGCTTTTCTTTTGCCCTACCGTAGGACATCGTTCTTCGCTGCATTTACGCGACTCGACCGATGCTCCAACGCATTGGTCACCGTTTTGGCAACTGCGCTGTTTCATCTGTTGACCACCGCCGCAACTTGCGGAGCACCTTGGACCAATTTGTTTTCATTTTTAGGATTTTTGGAAATTCCAATCTCTTCCAACTGTGTCCATTCAGTCCATTCCGTCCATTGATTGCATGTTGGCATTACACACTTTTCACGATCCGTTGCGTCGCCTAGATTTATACCTATTTTATGCCCCGTGCCAGGGATGGGAGCCGACGACCTCAAAAAATTTTCGGAATCGGAATTCCGAGGCCTTAAAATTTTACGGAAATAGGAATTCCGACCCCAAAAAAGTCGGAAATCGGAATTCCTGGGTCTTAAAATTTTTTGGAATCGGAAATTGGAATTCCGAGGCCTTAAAATTTTTCGGAAATCGGAATTCAGAGGCCTTAAATTTTTTTGGAAATCGGAATTCCGGGGTCTCAAAATTTTTCGGAAATCAAAAAGTCGGAAATCGGAATTCCGACCATCCCTGCCCCGTACCACAGGTACCACATATTTGAATGCAAATTGAACCGCGTTTGGTTTTTGGTCTACGGTTACCGTACCCTTGCACTTCTCTTGGTTCCCACTGGAACAGTAACGGCGTCGCTCACGCCAGCCGCTTCCACAAGTCACTGAACAGCTTCCTGATGAAGTCCATTCCAGCCATTGAGACTGTGGAGCGCATGGATCAGAACCTATAAAAATAAATTAAAATTTACAAATTTAATAGAAATTTTAAATGACTTTTTCGGGCAGCACACGGAGGTTCTGCGTCATCCTTGTCCAACTGTACACCAATTTTCGGACAATTACCATCTTTAAGAAAAATTCATTAAAATTATTATGAGAGGTGTGATCCAACAAAAAAAAGTGTCTGATTTTCTTATCATTGATATTGTTGGATTATCGAAATGGTCTGATCTGATTCAGATTCTTCCTCATGTTTAAATATTTACAGATCGCTGGATAAGCATTGGAATTGATCAGACAAAAAACCAGACTTGGACATCCAATGTTGTACTGTTGCCGATTGCCTCTTGACACGATTGCCGGTTGAATGGGCAAACCGCCGCGGGGGAATTGAAGGGGCGGCTGTTGTCCTGTTGTAAGTTATAATTAACATAATCATGCGCCGATATTTTTTTAAAATTAAATAATTGTGCCCAACAAACTCGGCAAATCAAAAACAGACCGACGAGGACGGCATAATCACTGGAAGTTGGGATCGACTGCTGCTGCTTGGAAGAAGAAGCAGAAAACGGTGCCAAATAAGTCTCGTCTACACCTAAACAAGAGGCGGGGAAGTGATTCATAATATTTGATCAGCTCAACTCTTGGGAATTCTTCGGGTACCGAACCCAATAAACTAAACTCAAAGAATTTGAGTACCCGGAATTGAACCAAAATCGTAATTTCAAAATAAAAACAGTGAAGGTCAACAATAAGATTTTGCAGGCAAAAATAAGGACACTTTACAGAAAGTTCAAAAATGGAGTAAAATGTGCCTTTTTTAACCATTCTTTGACACCAACATCAACATTTGAACGGCAGAATTTCGCCAAATTTTTCGTTTGTGAGGGGGCTGGTATAATTAAAAATTCGTTTCCATATTTTCTCATTTTGAATATTGGATCAAAATATTATGAAAATCTTAACAAAATTCGAAAAATAAAGGCAAAATAAGGACGGAGGTCTCATAGGACAAATCTTATAAATAAGGAGATTTTTAATTTATAAGATTGGCACCTCTCAAATAAGGACAACTATAAAGAAGGACATTTTTAATTTATAAGATTGGCACCTCTCAAATAAGGACAACTATAAAGAAGGACATTTTTAATTTATAAGATTGGCACCTCTCAAATAAGGACAAATCTTATAAATAAGGACATTTTTAATTTATAAGATTGGCACCTCTCAAATAAGGACAAATCTTATAAATAAGGACATTTTTAATTTATAAGATTGGCACCTCTCAAATAAGGACAAATCTTATAAATAAGGACATTTTTAATTTATAAGATTGGCACCTCTCAAATAAGGACAACTATAAAGAAGGACATTTTTAATTTATAAGATTGGCACCTCTCAAATAAGGACAACTATAAAGAAGGACATTTTTAATTTATAAGATTGGCACCTCTCAAATAAGGACAAATCTTATAAATAAGGACATTTTTAATTTATAAGATTGGCACCTCTCAAATAAGGACAAATCTTATAAATAAGGACATTTTTAATTTATAAGATTGGCACCTCTCAAATAAGGACAAATCTTATAAATAAGGACATTTTTAATTTATAAGATTGGCACCCCACATTTTATTCACCTTTTCCCGCCCGTCCTGCCTCACCAATGCCCATCAGCATTTGTTGTTGTTGTTCCAACGAATCGCGTTCACGGAAATGTTCCACTTTTTGAAAAAAGAGTTTCTTAAACTTTAATTCCTCACAACATTAAAATACGCCGTTCTGGTGCCGGAGCATCAGTTGCTGCCGCAGTTTCCACAGCTTCTGAAATTGCAGATATCAAATTTTAAAAAATGTCGAAAAAAACAAAACAAAAACATTACAGATTTTTTGAAAAAATGCCCAAATCCTGTTAATTAAGAGTCGTAAAGATAAAGTTAAAAGTCGTAAATTAATCCAAAAAAGTCTACTCAAACAAAAAAAAACTGTTTGTTTATTAGCCTTACTTTCGTTGAACCCCGCAAGGTCCAGCCGATTCCTGACAGCCGGTCCCGGGATCAGCCGCAGTTGTTCCCGCGCACCGGCACCGATTTGATCAAATACGGTTGATTGGCGAGCAAATTTGGACGAGCACGGCGCATCGGTAAGCTCCACAAGAGTGATCGGCAAAAGGCGATCGGGATCAGCTTGAATCGGTGCCACTTGTGGCAGGTTCAGCGGAATGCGCGACTCAAAACTGTTCCCGTACAATTGGCACAGCGATTTGTTCTAAATACAAATTTGGAGTTGAACAATCTTACTGATCACAAATAAAGTGGTTGGCAAAATTTAGACAATTTTAATACATTTGAATTATTGCCAAAAATCGAATTGCTAATGCCACCAACCCTAATGTGTTCAATCAGCACGGCACTGCGACAAAATTCCCAGTCGTCCACGCATCGTTCTGCACACTGTGCCGCACTGGTCAACTCGATGCGCTGGTAGTAGAAGAGGCCAGGCGGAAGGGTGGCCAAGCGCCGTTCACAGAGTGTTTTCTCGGCACACATCAATGGCACAATGCGAAGCCCTTTGTTGGCAATGGTTTTAATTTTAGTCGAAATTTTTTAATTTTGTTTTTTAACATAATAAAAACTGACTTGAAAGCATAAATAGGAGAAATCGGATCAATGGAGCTTGATCAGATCTGATCAATTGCATTGTTTATGATTAGAGTTGTTGGTATCTGAAAATTCTTCGGGTTTCATTTAACCAAATCAAAATTGTCAACTTTCTAACCCTCCCCCCCCCCCACTTATGAATGGAAATCAAATAAAGAAATTTGGCACAAATGATCAAATTTTCAAACTACATCTATTTTTCGGTATCAATTAAAATCTAAAAATTCTGAGGGTATAAATTGCGTTTAATTTGAGTTAGTCCTATAAAAATGTCAGGGGTTGGATGGAATTGGGATTTGGCACGGCATTCCTGTGCCATTCAATATTTCTTGGAATGAAATGTTCGGCATTCTCATTCTTGGAATGAAATGTTCGGCATTCTCATCTTGGAATGAAATGTTCGGCATTCTCATTGACTCATGCTCTACCCACTTACCAACCTGTTTGTGTTGTTCATGGACCCACTAAAATCAGCTCAAAAATATTACGACGCTTCACGCCCATTTTTTCGTCATCATCTTCACACATTTTTGCACCATACATCTTCACATTGCTGGAGGCGAATGCGCAATTAAGCGCAGAGACGAAGAAGAACATGCACTCGGAGTGAGGGGGGGGGCACCTTGCCCAACCTGATGGCTCTGGTGATGATGATTGTTGACTTCGTCAGCTTGTTTTCTCATCACAATGGGGCGAAAGGCTCATTACAACATATATATATTTTTTTTTTTTGAGGGCATGGCGTGGAAACAAAATGGATTGGCACAATTTTGGTTTTTTGTTGGAGTCGAAGACTTCAAAATTTAATGCCTAAAATGGCTGGGGAAATTTTAAAAATTATTTTAAAAAACCTTCAACGTTGCTATTTGGACAAATTTGGTGCCGGACTTATTATAAACGTTGTTTATAGATGCCATCGGGGGGGGGGGGAATTTGTCATTTGGGGGGGGGGGGAATTTGTCATTTAAATGTTTAGAAAATTGTCTCAAAATTAAGGTCGGTGTCAAACGCTGTATAAAAATGTGATCTCAAATTGTTGCCATAAAATCAACAAATTTTAACAAAAATGCTTTATTCGCGCTCATCCATTGATGTCCACCTCGATGTTGTCAATCAGTCGTGTGCCGCCCACAAATGCAGCGACCAGAATCAATGCAGTGCCGTTGAACTGCTCCATATTGACGGACTCCAACGACTCAAACGTGTTCGGGTCCACAACCGCCAAATAATCCTTCCTGAACGGAATTTAAAAAAATTCTATTTGGCTTCCTTCCCAAATGCCTTAGGATGTCGCGCAGTTCCGCTTCGTCCAACATTTTGTTGGCCTGTGCCATCACTGTTGCCAACTTTGCTCCACTTTTTGCCACATTGCGTGCCTCCGCCAACATGTTGAACAGGTACAGTGAGTGTTGGCGTTCTGTGTTGCTTAAATAACGGTTTCTGCTGGACAATGCTAAGCCGTCTTGCTCGCGCAGAGTGTCGACCGGCACAATACGGACGGGGAAGTTCAGCGAACTGACCATTTGCTGTATGGCGAACAGCTTCAACATTGAGGGAAGGAGTCGTCGTATTTGGGCATGAGATTTTATCTCACCATGGACATTTTGACCATTGGACATTTTATCTATTAAAGTAACACCTCTGTATGCCCCACACCTGTTGGGCATCCTTTTTGCCGAAAAATGCCACATCCGGCTGCACAATGTTGAACAGTTTGGCCACATGCGTCAGCATTCCGTCATGATACAGTGGTCGACTTGCACCCTCCAATACTGGGCCGATTCTTCCGGCCTTTAAATTTACATTTCTTTATCTGAAAAGATCTGATCGATCAGGTCCAATTTTTTGATCGCGCTGTGATCCAATTTACGATCAGGCCAAAACAAATCAGTTAATCGATCTGCCAATACGGACGGACCTTGACGCCGACCGACTCCATCCCCGCGTTGCTGTGCTTCGCCCCAAACATTTTTTCAATGTCTGGCACAAATGCGCAGTCCGCAATGCCATCCAATTTGGCCAAATCGGCATTCAAAGTGCGCGGGTATCGTTCATAATCCTCGTTTGGGCCGAATTGAAGCGGGTTCACGAAAATGGAGACGATCACTAGTGATTGGGTGTGTTGATCAAAACCGTCGTTTTCGTGCTGGTGATGCGCACGTGCTTGGTGGACAAGCTGGAGATGGCCTTGGTGTAGGGCACCCATTGTTGGCACAAGTGCCACGCTAAACCATGAATTCCATATATTTTTTAATAATTTCTAAATTCGCATTGACCAAAGATTGGCATCGTTTCTGCGTTGTTCGCAAACAAATTGGCGAAGTGTCACAATGGCATTGATCACTTTCAAACTTGAAGAGGGCGGCATATTTAAAATTTATTAATTTATTAAAAATTTAATTGATTTTTTGTTAGTAATTAAAAAACAAATTAATTTTGTAGTGGAAACAATGAGGTGATATTGGGGGCGTTGTTGCATCCCGGGGGTTGCTTATCACTTATAATCGCCATTTTTGTCTAAAAACTGCTGTGCCTTATCAAAAATGGTTTTATTTTAAACTTAAAAATTATTATGCAAAAGAAAATGTGTTTGTTCCATTAAAGTCCTTAGAATAAAATTGATCAGATGCTTCTGGAGATCGTTACATAACAAAATTCCATTTCTGAATATTCGCTCATAAAATGTTTTTTCGGATTGGCATACGCCTTCTGCTTGTCCAATTGCTGCTTCATGCCGTTATGATTAACTGTTGCCAGGATGCAGAGCTCGAGCAGTGTGTGACGGATCCCAATGCCAACATGTTGTTAGACCAACATGCAGTGGTAAATTAGAGAAAGGACTTGAGGACCGATCGAGATTCTCGATCGAAGATCTCGAAACTTTTCGATCGAGATTACAATCGAGAATCTCGAAAAATCTCGTATCTCGAAGATCTCGAAAAAATTCGTTCGATCGAGATTTCGATCGAGAATCTCGATCGGTACTTTCTCTAGTGGTAATCTACTGATCAAACCTTCAAACTTTGATTAGGTTTATGGCCGGATCTATCTTCATATTCATTCATTAATTCTATGTTGTTTTTTAAAGTTGCCGTACCGACTGAAATCGGACCAGTACCCGTCGTTGAACATGGAGCGTTACACATTCATCCGAAACTTTTACTCGCTGCTTCGTTTCCTTTTCGACTGTTACTTCACATTGGTTGATGCAGTCTTTAATCTGTTGAACGCGTTTGAACCTGCCCAACATGTCGGCTGGAACAATGCCAGCGAGTTGCTGTTCATACCAGCACACAAAGCGGCTAAAATGATTCGAGAAGACAGTGTGCGGAGCAATTCCAATAGGCCGCTTAGACCAAAAATTTTCATATTTTAATCCAGGGATGTGCACGGATACTAACTTTAGTATCCGTATCCGTCTGTCCTCAACATCTCATATCCGTTATCCGTCCGTATCCGTGACTTTTCGAAATTCCATATCCGGGTATCCGCGGATATATCCGGATAAGTGGATTTTTCATATCCGTTACCCGTCCGTGTCCGTGACTTTCCGAAATTCCATATCCGTTATCCGTCCGTATCCGGATATATCCGCGGATATCCGCATATTCGGGGATATCCGTGCACACGCCTGTTTTAATCAAAGGAAACTTATGGGGAGGGCTATTGGATTTTTTTGTTTGGAGAAACTTTAGCTGACATCCACGGAGCTTATCTCTGCATACATCGACCGCTTGAAGGAGGTCAACCCGTTATTGAACGCAATTGCGCACCAAAATTTCAAAGCAGCATTGAAGGAAGCAAAAAGCGTTGATGCGGAATTGGCCAAAATGACTGCTGCTAAACGGAAAACGGTAAATCAATAGCGTGTTCAGTGCTTCGCAAAATTTTTCTATGCTCTGACACTTGCTGATCTGTCAGTATCATAGAACATGATTGATCCATAATTGCGACTAGAGTCATATTATGTGACCAGATAATGATTGAAGTGGGACAGTAATCTGATCAGCTTTTTGATCGGTGCCAAGTCATAACATTTTTCAGTTGGCCGACACGAAGCCGTTGTACGGAGTGCCGTTCACCTCCAAAGACAACCTAAAGGCCAAGGGTTTTGTGACGGGGTTGGGAAACCAATATTATATCAAAGGCGGATCACCGGCCACCGAGGATGCCAAAGTGGTGAAACGGTGGGCATTTGATTTACTTTTTTCAAGGATTGACATCGGAACGAGAATTTGCCAGTATGACCACTGATTGATCCCAAACCCAGATCAGTTTTCTCGAGATCAGACTCAAAAAACCAAGAAATCCCCTGACTCGGGCACCGATATTGAGTCTTCTCGCACAGCCATAATATACAGGATGCGGGATGCCGGTGCCATTCTGATCGCCATCAGTGTGCTGCCCAACTTGGCGATGAGCTTTGCTTGCGACGATTCTGGCTACGGCATTGCCAACAACCCGCATGACACTCGTCGCATTCCAGGTGCAGTTTGTTAACTTCAGCACTCATTGAAGATCAGAAACTTCCTATCGAATCACCGTATGGCCATAATCAAGTGATCAGAACAATAAACCGAACGGAATTAAAACAGAACAGTCCGATGCCCTCCTTTAGGCGGCAGCAGCTCAGGCGAAGGCATAATGATCGGTGCGGGCGCGTCTCTGTGCGGCATCGGCAATGACATTGCAGGCTCCATCCGAATTCCGGCCAACATGAATGGAATATTCGGGCTGAAGCCGACCAGTTTTCCCGACCGTAAGCAAGTTCAATAAACTTTTTATTGATCAATGGGCTGAGCTGATCCGTTGCTTAAATTTAAATGATCTGCTCTCCGTATTGATCTATTATCCAATTGTTCTTAGGGTTGGTCCCCGTCCCCGAACCCCGACTTTTTTTAGTCGGGGTTTTCGTCCCCGACTTTTTTGAATTTTTCGGGGTTTTTGCTGGGAAAACCCCCGATCCCCGACTTTTTTGTTGGGGACGAAAACCCCGTCTTTTCTTGCCCCCGAGGGGTCGGGGACCAACCCTATTTTTAAACCAGCTAATTTTCTCTCCTTCTCTCCCCTGAAGACGTTGTGCCAAATGAAGGCCTTGTGCCGGACAACCTTTACACTTACAAGCCGTCCGCGAACATGCTCAGCAATGGCCCACTCTGTCGCTATGCCAGTGATTTGCCAATTGCCCTTTCTGTACGGCAAAGGATGTCAAAAACCATAACACATAACAAATTCTTGAAAATTTGTGGTTTCAGAATCCCGGGCAGTTTTAAGTCCGGAATTTCTGGATTTTGAATTAGAACCCGGACTTGAGCTTCGAGCGAGATCTGGAGTCGAGATTCTCGAAAAAATCTTGGTCTCGAAAAATTTCGTGAAGCTCATTTTTCGTCGAGCGAGATCTCGAGGTCGAGATTTTTCGAGAATCTCGTCGATATTTTTTGAGATCCTCGAGACGAGATCTCGTCTCGACCGGGCTCTATTTTGAGTTCTAGATCCAGAAAATGTGTACTAAATAAGTCATGCTTCAAAAAATCAATTTTGAAGATTTTGGCCGGAAAAAATGCCAACAGCTACGCACTGAACGTCGATTTTGCCAAAGACTTCAAACTGTTCTACCTGGAAGACATCAACATTTTGCATGCTCAAAGTTTGCAACCTGAACAGAGGAACGCCGTTCGACAAGTAGTAACATTTTCTTAAATTTAATTTTTGGAACGATAATTATCATTTATGATAACAGAAAATTAACATTTTTTCAATTAAAAAAGAGCAAATCGCATTTTCAGGTCAAAGCGTATTTTGAACAAACATACAATTTGACAGTGCAAAAGGTCGGTTTTTCGCTGTTGTCGCGCATGCTCGAGCTGTTCTATTTGGACACATGGAGTCCTGGCATTCCGGTACACAAAAAAACCATTCCCAATTAAAATTCATTAATTCCATTTTTGTCCACTTTTTGGTTTTTTTTCAGACGTTCAATGAACTAAAAAAGGATTTTTGCCAAATTCGTGCTGGAGTTGCAAATTCCACTTTTTTGCGATTGGGACTTGAGGCATTGAAGACGTTTCTTGCGCCAAAGGATGATATTGAAAGAGAATTTGTTAAATTTTTAAAGGAAATTTTACAATAAATGCATTTAAATAAAACATTTATTTAAGTTAAAAGTCTAAAAACTTAAAAAGTAAAACAAAAACGATTTAATACTTTTAAAATTGTAAAATATAATTTGAATTTAAAATTTAGGTGGCAGCAAAGAAAGCCAAGTTGCGCACTCAGATGGCCAATTTGCTTGGCAAAAACGGGGTGCTGTTGACCCCGCTTTGGCCAACAAATGTGCCATTCCATCACATGGAACCGTTCACATTCCTCAACCTCAAATTTACGCTGGTAAACAAAAATTATTTAAAAATAATAAAAATAAATTATTCATTAAATATATTTCTAAGACTTTTTCATGAACAAAAATGCATTTGCTAATGTTAAAATATATTTCTTGAAATGAGATGAATTTATTCAATTCGTTGTTAAATTTCTACGCTTAGTCGATTTCTGATAATAAAATAAATCGTTTTTTATATTTATTTTTTCATAATTTAGCATTTTGAGTTTAAACTTTGAATCCGACTCCTATTTTTGTCATTGGATTTGAATGAAAATCCTTTTTGGGATCTTGGCCACATTTATCAAAATGCCAAACAAAAGTTTTTAATCTATACTTTTCATAAAATCCATATTATTTTTAAAACTTTGAATTTTTTAAAATGTTTGTTAATTTAGTTAAATTTTCTTCATTTTTCCATTTTAAATTTTAACTATGCATTATTCCCGCTCATTCTCGCAGATGGTCAACGTGCTTGCATTTCCCGCTTTATCTGCTCCGACCGGCAAAAGTGCCAGCACGAACATGCCGTTGGGCGTGCAGCTGATCGCCTCGCCATACAATGAAGCGTTGCTGATCGCGGTGGCCCAGGAGTTGGAGCGCGCATTTGGCGGTTGGGTGAAGCCAGGCCAAAAGCCACCGCACTGAGTGGAACAGTGATCAGAAAGCCGAATTGATCCATCTGAGAAGCCAATCATTGAATCAAATCATTGATGTGAAAAATTTACACACTTTAGCTAAATTAAGAGAAGCCAATCATTGAATTAAATCACTGATGTGAAAAATTTACACACATTTAGCTAAATTAGAATGTGGTGAAAATTGTTCGTTTTTAATGCATTTTGTGTTCAAAATATGTCAATTTTAGGGATGTTTACGCTGTGGGTATGGATGATATCATTTTAGAAATTACAAAAAAAAATTATGCCACGGAGGTGATGGATAATGTCTTAATTGAGAATAAATATGGAGATGGGACGCAGTTAATGCAAATGATGGCCAAGACGGGACGGCCAAATTATGCATAAATAGAAAGTTTGATGGGGAAAAAATCACTTTTTTGCTGTATTCTTTAAAATGTATATTTTATTGAATTAAGATTTTAAAAACGCTATTTTATTTTATTAAAATTTCGAGAAAATTAATAAAAAAACCCTTTTGATTGTAACTGAAATTGTTTATGCAAAATTCTAACAAATTAAAATTTTGGTGTTACGACAATTGCGGCTTTCGCAATTCCGGACAACACATTTACCGATTTTCGCTTTAAGAACGCGCCAAAATGTTCCGTTCATCCTTCGTTTTGATGATATTCGTCATCATCCAAGTTCAGGATGCCCTTGGACAGGTGCAACATTTTCATTGATTTCTAAAAAAAAACATTTGTTTTTTCTTTGCTCAGTTTGGCACGCCGCTTCTGGTTCGTTCAGCGGATGTTGTGCTGCACGATCACCATGTTCACGAGGATCATGATCCCCACGCACGGCTTGCCGCTTTGGACCACTTTTTGGGGACGTATGTGCACCACAACCACGGGCTGGGTATTCTGCAACAGGCTCGTGAAGGCCCCGGTGGTTGCACCGCAAACGACAAATTCAAAGCCTGCTGTGTCCAAATAGGCATGACGAGCCCAGTGACGAACATTCAGAATCTGATCGACAACGGTTAGTCAAAATGGCATTTTATTTTTTTTTGCGAATTAACATGGCACACCTGACATAAATTGGATTATTTATGCCGTTAAAGGTTGCAAATATCCGCCTGATGAGCTTAACACGATGGAGAGAATAACGCTGGGAAGCTATTTTAATGAGGTTTAAAATGTATTAAAATTATAAAATAATTATAAAGTTTTAAGTATGTCATGTGTTATGCGGACGGCAGGAACAGCATGGATTGCTGTGCTGTGGCCGGTGTGCCAGCGGAGGCAAGGGCTTTTTTTTGTGTGCAAATTTTTTTGGAATTTAAAAATTTTGGGAACAATTTAATTACGTAAAATGTTTACTATTAACAAACATTTTAACAGAAGAAATATGGCGTCTGGAAGGTCAACTGCCAGCACCTTTGTAATGGCCACGTTCAGACTTTGTCAGCCAACCCGGGGTGAGTAAAAAATGCGTTTAAAATTTGTTCTTCTGGGGAAAATGCCGGGAAGAGTAAAAAGTAGGGTTGGACGGGACCGGGACTTTTGGAAAAACCGGGACCGGGACCGGGACTTTTGGAAAAACCGGGACCGGGACCGGGACTAAATTTGGTCCCGGTCAAAAAAAACCGAGACTAAACTGGACAAAAACTAAGAAAAAAAATGCTTGGTTAAAAACCGGGACCATTATAAGGGAATTTTAAATTGAAAAGCCGGGCCTAAAATTTCAGTACCAAAATGGGAAAAATAAACCATTTCAGTACGGGTCCCGGTCCTCCCGTCCAACCCTAGTAAAAAGTGATTATATATTTCTGATGAGAAATTTTCAATTCAAAATCTTGTAAAAGAATACCGATTTTTTATGAGCAAAATTGAGTTGAAATAATTCTCCTTTATTTAAATTTGAAAATTTTTGGATAAATAATATTTTTTCAGTTGGAAAAAATGCACGGTATTCAAGCCGCAGATTGCAAAATGCAACGAAGACGGCACCGAGTTCGATGATACGGCAGCTGTGCGGAACGGTTTCTGCAAGCATCCAGTCTGGTGCAAGGCAAGTTTTTTTTTTCTTGAATAAGAACCCAATTAAAGTGACTTTATTGGACATTTGGCGACTTTTCAGAGCCCGATGCAATGGAAAGGGATGTGCCGCCCGAAAGTGATGGCCCATACGTACCTTGGCCGTTAGAATGGAGGGATACGGTGGAAGATGGGATTCTTTGGGGATATGGTCGAAATAAATGATAAATGGGATATACTGTGGTGATCCTTGATGTTGATATATAAGTTAAATTTTTATAAAATTTTATTTTAGTTTTGCAATTTTTTAAATATTTTTGTATGATATGGGGGGGGGTGTTGATGGTTTCGGTAAAATTGTCTGTTTTTTTAAAGAAATTTGGACCAAAATCCCGGGGGTTTCAATCCCAATCCCGATTTCTCCTTAAAATCGCGATCTCGTTCAACTTCAAACTGTCTTAATTCAGGAAGAGAATTAGGCCTATGCCAAATCTTGCAAAAAACGGTTATAGGATAGAGAACGCTTCCGGTTCTGGAGGGGTTTTTCATCGATTATTTGGCCACCCTTCCGCAAGATTAAAACATTTGAGTTTGTTAAAATTATTAATGAATTGTCCTGCGTCCGTCTTCCTTAATTCGAAATTCGATTCTAATTTGATCGCAAACTTTAATAGCAAATAATTATGCCACCAATTTGGCAAAAAAATAGCTTTTTAAAAAAATTTGGGAGATTCGAGACACTTATTGCTGTGGGGGGTTCGAACCGGGGGGATTCGAACGGCGGGGGGGGGGGGATTCGGACCGGTAGCCATAGAGAACATTAAATTAATGAAATCGTGTCGACAAAAGCATTTTGAGTTTTACTTCGATGCACGTCACTTTCGTTAGATGCATCGTATCCTTCTCAAATTTTTATCAATCCTGGAAAATTAAATAACGAATTGCTTTTTAATGGCATGGTTAATGAATGCGGCCCAGGATTTTTGGAAAAATAAAATTTTCCAAACTTTTTCAAATCAAATTTCTCCAAAATTCTCCAAACTCCACCAAAATCTGGTAGGGGTAAGGGAGCACTAGAAGAATGCCTGCAATGAAAAAATATGCAATATACGGCTAATAATTATCCCGTAAATTTGGCCCACCGGGATTTGAACGGGAGTTTAAAAAAGCGACAATTCCGCTCCAACAAAGCCTGTGCTTTAATACTTCCGAAAATATAAATCAGTTGACTAGCCCTACAAAAGTGATTTAAATTAAAATGGTACTGTAATAAATTTCCTTATTTTGAATTTCTTTGTGGATTTATGTGATTTTGTATGTGAAATTTAAAAAGCAACGGAATGAAATGCGAGAAATGAACGAATCGCTGAGGTCTGTCCAAGCGATGGCCGTCACCGAACACGAAAAGGTCGTCAAACTGGAGGAGTATCAGAACACGCAGCAACTGAACAATCATTTTCGCTTAACTTTTTCGTATTATTAAATATGTAGCTAAATATTTTAAATAATCAATTAAATATTTGCTGTTTCTTGCATTTTGTCAATAAATTGGCAGTCTATCCCACGTCATAGCAAATTGCCAAAAAAATGATCAAAATCGATAACCAAATATTTATATTTCACTAATAATTTGATAATATTCATTTTATTTGATTTTTTGATTTACAATTACATAGGTATGTATATACAATATATATTATAGTTATCCATTTATAATAAATATAAATTTGTTTATTTAAAGGATACTTTTGTTTCTTGCATTTTCTTTTACTCAAAATGGATGTACAGCTCCAATTTATCTCCGTGCCTTCAATTTTGCCAGTCATTGTGACAGCCGTTGCACTCTTTTTGGCCACAAATGGACCGCACAATTGGCCAGCATTGTGGCAGGAGTTTACAAATCCGCCACCGGACGCGCGGCATGCCATCCGGAAGCCCTCGCCGTATTATTTTGTGCAACTTTCATCGGCTGAAATTGAGTTGCGTAGGGCGCAACTGATGGTTAGTGCAATCCGAAAATATGACCCAATCTCTGATCAAATCACATGGCAGTTAGGTTAAATGGTCAGATCAGATCAATCATTGAATTTATAAGCCTAACAAGCCAAAATTATTGACTACGGTCCGAGTTTGATGTAAAATTATAAGGCCAACAAGCCAAAATTATTGGCTACGGTCCGAGTTTGCATGTAGAATGATCAGAGAATTTTTGTCTTTAAAAGTAATTAAAAATTGTTTAAAAATTGTTACAGAGTTATGTACAAGTTTACGGCATTCCACTGGGTGAGCAGCAAAGTGAAGACGGCAACGGTTGCAAGTTTACGACAATTGCAGACACAAAAATGCTTAGAGGACAGTGACAATTAGTCGACAAATCATTTGTAACGTAGAGCGATCAGTGATCACTTTTGTAGGGCTAGTCAAGATTTACATTATCAGAATTATTATAGTGCAGGCTTTGTTATTGATCAATATATTTTCTTCTTGAGTATGTATGAACGCGGAGCAAAATTCTCGCCTTTTCCCGCTCCCGTTCAAATCCCGGTGGGACAAAATTTACGGTATTATTATTAGGGATCGTAGCTTTTAGTGTCAACTTTAATTTTGCATATTTTTTCATATTTCGAATTTTTGTCCATAATTCAATCCATCTTTTTTCATTTTTTCATAAAATTCTTTAAGAAAATGCACCCCTAAAATCGAGGTGAATATATTTTGTAGTAGCGACGCCTGTCCTCTTCCTTAAATTAGCCAGTATGATAGTTGAGCGGGATCGGAATTTTAAGGAGTAATCGGGATTGGGATTTTAAGGAGTAATCGGGATTGGGATTTTAAGGAGTAATCGGGATTGGGGTTTTGATGAGTAATCGGGATTGGGATTTTGATGAGTAATCGGGATTGGGATTTTGATGAGTAATCGGGATCGAACTTTAAGGAGTAATCGGGATTGGGATTTTGATGAGTAATCGGGATCGAACTTTAAGGAGTAATCGGGATTGGGATTTTAAGGAGTAATCGGGATTGGGATTTTAAGGAGTAATCGGGATTGGGATTTTAAGGAGTAATCGGGATTGGGATTTTAAGGAGTAATCGGGATCGAACTTTAAGGAGTAATCGGGATTGGGATTTTGATGAGTAATCGGGATCGAACTTTAAGGAGTAATCGGGATTGGGATTTTGAGGAGTAATCGGGACCGGAACCGCCGACCTCCCCCCCCCCCATATTGTACAAAATTATTTAAAAAATTGCGAAGCTACAATAAACATTTTGAAAATTTATAAAAATTTAAATATATATCAACATCAAGGATCACCACAGTAAATCCATCCCATTTATCATTTATTTCGACCATATCCCCAAAGAATCCCATCTTCCACCGTATCCCTCCGTTCTAACGGCCAAAGTACTGGTCGAGGTACGTATGGACCCCCACTTTCGGGCGGCACATCGTTTTCCATACCATCGGGGTCTGAAAAGTCGCCAAATGTCCAATAAAGTCACTTTAATTACACTCTATTAGGCTTCGTTTCTTGCCTGGCACCAGGGCGCAATTGGATTCTTGCAGAAACCGTGCCGCACAGCTGCCGTGTCATCGCCCAGGGTGAAGGCGCCTTCGTTGCATTTCGCAACCTGCGGCTTGAACGGGATGCATTTTTCCCATCTGAAAACAAATTTTACTGCCCAAAAATTTTAAATTTCCACACCCCAATATAAAAAGAAACAATTTCTCAAAATAAAAAAATTTAACTCTTTGCTTCAAATTTAATTTATGCTTAATTAAAAATTTTCCACAGAAATTTAAAAAATGTTTTTTTTCCTCCACTTTAAACGGTGCTAGGTCGTTGCGTAAAAAAGGCAAATGGGGCGCTTTTTAAAAGTTTTTTTGTTATAACTTCTTTCAAAGCTAACCAAATCAAGCAGTTTTCGATACCATTCGAAAGCATGCAATGGGTAGAAGCTTTTAAACGCAAAAGCTAAGCTATAGGACAATTCTCAAAAATGTTGTGGCCAAAAAAGTGTTTTTTTCTGGCCATAGCTTTTTTAAGATTTGTCCAATAGCTTAGCTTTTGCTTGCTAATAGCTTCTCCTCCTCCTAAGCCTTCGAATAATACTAGAGTTGCTTGATTTGGTTAGCTTTGAAAGAAGTTATAACAAAAAAACTTTCAAAAATACGAAACGCTTTAAAACATTTTTGTTCACTCACCCCGGGTTGGCTGTCAACCCCGGTTTGTTGCCATTGCAAATACCCTGGCAGTTGGTCGTCCACATGCCATATTTGACCTGTCAAAATGTTTGTGTTTGCATTTTAATAGTAAACATTTTAATGATTTTATTAAAAATCAAAAAAAAAAAATTTGAACACAAAAAAAGCACTTGCCTCGGTTGGCACACCGGCCTGAGCACAGCAATCCTTATTGTTCCTGCCGTCCGCATAACACATGACATACTTAAAACTTTATAATTATTTTACAATTTTTTAAATTCATTTTTTAAACCTCATTAAAATAGTATCCCAGCGTTATCTTCTGCTTCATGCCAAGCTCATCAGGCGGATACTTGCAAGCTAATATTCGTGAGAAAAATATATATGTTATTTTGGGCGATTTGCAAAAATTGCCATTTTGACTCACCGGCGTTGATCAGATCCGGAATGTTCGTGATTAAGCTCGTCATGCCTATTTGGACGCAGCATACCGTGAATTTGTTGTTTGGGCCGCAACCATTGGGGTTGTCTCCAGCCTGTTGCAGAATATCCAGCGCGTGGTTGTGGTGCACATACGTCCCCAAAAAGTGGTCCAAAGCGGCAAGTCGTGCGTGGGGATCATGGTCCTCGTGAGCGTGGTGATCGTGCAGCACAACATCCGCTGAACGAACCAGAAGCGGCGTGCCAAACTGAGCAAAAAAAATGTTTTTTTAAAGAAATCAATGAAAATGTTGCACCTGTCCAAGGGCATCCTGAACTTGGATGATGACGAATATCATCAAAATGAAGGATGAACGGAACATTTTGGCGTTCTTAACGAGTTTTATAACGAAATTTTGCTGGATAGAATTTAATAATTTCCCAAAACCAAAATCCCGGAGTTTGAACGAGTCACAAAAATTGTTGAAAAGTCCGCTTTTTATTTCCTTTTTGATTTTATTTTTTTGTGCAAAAACAATTTCCAAACAATCACAAAATTAATTTTCACTAAAATAAAAACCATTCCTGAATATTTATCGTAACTTAAAAATATATATTTAAAATAATATTGTAAAAAAGTGATTTCTTCCCATCAAAACTTCCCATTTTATGCCGTAATTTGGCCGCTGCTTCTCGGCCACCTTTCTCTGCATTAATTGCGTCAATTAACTCCCCGCCCCCCCCCGCCCCCATATTTATTTTCTTATTTTAAGCTAAATGTTCAACTTCCCATCCGTAGCATAATTTTATGGTTTAGTTGACAAAATGAATGACATCAACCTTTAATGTATGCTAACATAATAAGCTTTTTTTAAAATTAAATGCTTAATAAAAAAGAAAAATTTGATTAAACAAATATTAACTTTTTTTTTTGCCTCAAAATTAAAAATAACTTTTCACCTACAAAGCTGTAACAAATTTTGAAATCGTAAATTGAGTACTAAAATTTTTGAACTCGTAAATCGAAATGAAAAAAAGGTTCGTAAATCAAAATCGAAAATTTTATTCATGTGATTAAATGTGCATATCAATAATCAAAACTGTACGAACAATCACGGTAAATTAGTTAGAAAATGAATATTAATTACGAAGAAAAAATTCTTTTGCAACATTTTATTCCAATTAGAGTAGGACGGGACCGGGACTGGTACAGAAGTCTCCAATTTTGGGACTGAATTTCCCCCTTATAAAATCCCCGTTTTTTTAATTTTCTTAATCCCGATCCCGGGTTTTCCCAAAAATCCCGGTCCCGTCCTACTCTAATTCCAATCAAGGAAAATGGCAAGGTCTTTGAAGTTTTTGATTACTTGGTAATTGATATTGATGATTAGAATTAAAAGAGGACAAAGGAGAATATGATTTTAAAATTAAAGGCCGGATGATGAGGAAAGCATCGATTCCGATCATGAGATGGCACCTGTGAGAAGTACTTTTAAAATTTTTTTACTGATCTCGTTTTATAGAAAATTCGTCATCGAAAACTTGATTGAATTAAATTTTGTCAAAAGGCATTAAATTACAACGAAAAGGCAATAATCTCGAATCTAAGCTTTTTGAATGATTTTAAGTAAATTTGATTTTGGAAAATTTTGAAAAATGTTAAATTTGGGTGACACATTTTTGGGACAGCTTTTAGGTGCCTAAAACTGAGTTTTTTAGACCAAAACTCTGGGCCCTAGTCATTAGTATCAAATTTAAAATAAATAAATTGTAAAGTTTTCCACAAATAAATGCAAAGTTATATTTTATTAAAAAAATAAAATTGCAATTTTTTTTTAATTTTATAATATATAATCAATTGCGGATCGATCGCAGTATATGAATGTTTTCAAGCATAAACTGGTGTAAAGATTTTTTGCCTGATTATAATATAAATTAATAATAATTGTTGCATTTCACGCGAATTTCAGCTAAAATGATTGCCCATTCTTTATGAAGAATTGCATAGACACGTCCCGAAGTGTTTTCGTGGAGAATGGCATCTTCGGAAATGGCATTTTTTATGGGGAAATGTTGGGGGCCGGCGATGGGGATGCAAAATGCCAACTCAACAGGGATCCCCAAACTGCGCAGCGCGAAGCGCCCCGGGGGATAACCCTCCCAAAATGGCAATATAAAAGAACCAATAGAGACAAGAAAGAAACATTCAATAATTAAACATTTAAAAATTGCTATTATATTCTAAAAACTTGCTGAATCGCGATCCGGGATTAATATAATGATGATCCAGGACGCGATCCTGGCCAAAAGTTCCGATCTCTATTTAAGCTTTTGTCACACTATAGGATTGGAATACTAGAAATCCCGATCGGCACCCGGGAATAAAAAATTTTTAAATATGAAACAATTTTTTTAAATAAATGCAAAACTCTTTTAGCAATTTAAAAAAATATGCTTTTCACTATTATTATTTCTGTTTCAATTTTTATTCAAACTTTCCCAAGTTGGTGCCTGGCTGGACCAGCACTGCTTGGCAATGCCGCATCAAGCTCCGAACTCTCATTAAGCCGCGAAAGCCACAAAAATGGGTTTTTTGGCCAACCTTTGGTGCAGAGAAGCACTGGCAATGATGCCAAATTCGGTAATTTTGAAATTTCCTGAAAATTATTATCAAAAATATTTCAAAAAATAAATAATTGACAAAAAATTATTCAATTTATAAAGAAATATTCTTAGGACACATTTCAATGCCAAAATTAACGACTTCAAAATCGCTCAAATTGTCCTCAAGCCTAAAGGCTTCATCGAAAATGCTTGTTTTTCCTCAACAGAAAAAGGCTGGTGTACATTCGGTAGTTGGGATAATCATTATTCATCAAAACGTTATTCCAAAATCACTTTTAAAATTTGCTTTATTCTACCAATTTATGTATTTATTAAATTGGCATAATTTTCTTAAAACTCAAAAACGTAAAACCCATTTCTTTACCAGGATTCCGTCCCGTTTGCGCTCTATTGGACCGAAGTGTTGGACCATTTTGATGGCAAAGTGCCGACCCAAACAATTGCCAACATTTTGTGCCGTCTGATCGATGCGTTCAAACAAAGCAATGGCGGTACCGAGTTTGATGTGATCACAACAAAAATTGATTTTGATGGAATTTTGACGCCTGAACACTTTGTCGCCATTAAAAGTATCGTTGCATCGAAATTTAATGATGCCGAACTTTTGGGTGACGTCAATCTGGTCTTCGAAAAAATTGATGTGCCAAGAAATTTACAATTGGCTTACAAAAGTCCGGAGCAACTATTGGTAAGCTGTCCAACTCCAGAGATTTTTTGAAAAACGAAATCCTAAATTAAAAAAATGTGGGCCAAATTTTGGAAATTTTAGAGTATCCAACCCCAATCACTTTTTTTCTAAAAATATTCCAGGTCTACTCTGCCCAGTATTTAAAGTTTGACCGGGACTCCGGTTGGAATTTAAATACTATTCTGGTCTTGATTTGATCTCAAATCGGTATTTATGAAATCCGATCCGTTTTCCGGTTTTGATCGGGGGTTTAACTTTCGGCAACTATATTTTTGGCATTTAATTTTGAAAAAACACATTGCACAGCACAAGACGAACATCTCAGCGGATGAGGACATTGTGTGGTCATTGGGCATTGTGCTGTTCACGGTGCTGTCCAATCGGCACCCGCTCGAGCAGTTGGCCGTTGAGCACCTGAATATGGCACAAGACATCGCCAAACTGACTAACGGAGCCCCGTTGAACACTGTCAGCGTCGACCTTGGCACTGTGTTGACGGAGGCCACTGAGGACTTGGAGCCAAAATGGCGTGCAATGGTTGCCAAATTGGTGGAAAGTGGCCAAGAATTTCCGATCAGCCTCAAGGCTGGTGAACATGATCAGCTCGTTCTTCTGGCCAAGGTCAGTTAATAAATTAAAGCATCCAAAAGTTCGAACTTTATAAATTTGTGTTAGACAGAATGTGTCAAGAAATAGCGCCCAAAATCCTAATTTTTTTTTGAAATTAATGCTTGATTAAATCTATGAAAGGCTTGCCAAAACAAAAATTTGTTACAGCAATGTCTACAAATGCAAAAGGATAAACGAATTTCATTGCATCGGATGCGCAGAATTTTGAAAGAAATTGTTGAATATGAAAATTCGACTGAGGACGAGCATCATTAAGCATGATGATTTGGCAATTGGGAGAATATCTGTGCTAAATTATAAATAGAAAATTAATTATCTAATGCAATTTAGTGAAAAATTTTGCAATTTAATTTCGCTAGTTTATTAGTTGTTAACCGTTTTTAGCGTATTGCATACATAGTTATCATAATTAATTGTTGTTCAATTTTGGCCAATAAAAATTTTTTGTTATTCATTAAAAAAAAACGATTGGGACGAGGGGGGGGGGTTGACCAAAACCAGTTTTTGATCAAAATTTGGGCCCCATTTGCTGACGGGAGGAGGTGGGCCGAACTTTTCATTATCTTCCGATTGCAATCTGCATTTTAAACTGGCGCTTCCATACATTAAATTCCAGTCGAGCGCCACAAGGCAAAATGCGCGTTGTTTATTTATTGTATGCTTTCCATAAAAATTGGTATTGAATTTGCATTACTTGTATAAAATGATCAGAATTTGATGCGATTTCTGTAAATTTGTTGGAATTTTTGTTAAAATTAATTAAAATTCAGAATTAAATAAATGGCATTCATTTTTCTTATTCGAATCTTAATATTATTAAAATAAATTTAGTTTTTTAATTAATTCATTTGGCACTATGCTTTTGTGCCTCGTCGCTGTCTCACATACTTTTTTCCTGTTCACTTTTTTTTATTCAAATGTTAATATTATTAAATTAAAATAAATTTAGTTTTTAATTCATTCTTTCGGCACTATGCTTTAAAGTTAATATTTTATTTTATTAAAATAAATTTAGTTTTTTAATTTATGCTTTAAAGTTAATATTTTATTTTATTAAAATAAATTTAGTTTTTTAATCCATTCATTTGGCGCTATGCTTTTGTGCCTCGTCGCTGTCTCACTGTTCATTTTCGCTGTTTGCCGACTGTACGGCATTTTGAGCACGCACATGCGCCTCAAACGCACCTCCGACGGCATTTATAATATTGCGGACACAATTCCGTTCATCGGCCAAGCACACGTTTTCCCCAAAAATTCGTTTAGTCAGTGAACGAATAATTTTCGAGTTGCAAAACTTATGGGATTTATTGGAAAAAATGAGATTTTACCGGAATTTCAGACCATCAAGTAATATATTAAATTTAAAAATAGTGCAATCTGATCCCGATCAGTGCAAGTTTCGTAAAAAAAAATCACCCAAAAGACCGATTTTTGACAAAATTTTAATCTTTCTAAACGAAGACTGATGAATTTTTTAAAATTCAATAGAGATTTCCACTCTTCACTCTTCGTTTATCCATATTTTGTGCCATAAAAAATGATTATTCCGTCTTTTTTAGCATTCTCCAGCTTTCTTGTGGAACACGCAAATGGTAATTATTATTTAAATTTAATTATAATAAATTTAAATCTTTAAGTATTACTGAAAAATTAATTAAAAATTTCAGAAGCCATCAGAAAGGGCCATCATTTGATGCGATGGTGAGTTGAAAAGAAAATACCTACCGTATTTCCTCTATTAGTAAAACCCCTCCTCAATTAACCCGGTTTGGGTAGGTGTCCTCTGATTCTAAGCAACAATTCAAAAAAAAATCCAATGAGAAATTTTTGATAGAACTTTTTTGAACCGATATAAATCACTTTGTTTTTTTGTAGTAAATTCGTCGAAATATTTTCAGGTGGTTCGCAAACAAATTTTTCATTTTCATGATGGATGGAGAGACGGCAAAGGTTGGGATGGGCTTCAATAATGAATTTCGATAAAAGTTGATGGGTACTTAACAAATAAAGTGTTGTTCAATTTAAAAATGCCGAAAATTTGAAAATTATGAAATTTAATTATTTTTGATCATTAGATTATTTTGGAAAGCACGGTTGAACTAAAAAAGGGGCCCGATTACAAATTCTTCCATCAATGGCTCGGCAACGGAGTTTTGGTTAGCGATGGTGACCATTGGCTCCGTCAGGCGAGTTTCATATGTTACGGGAAATTTTGGAATTTACCGATTTCCAAAAGTTACTGTAAAACATATATGGAATACCAGCATAGCAATTCACTGAGCTTATTTGAATTTAGCGCCGAATGTTGTTGCCAATTTTTCACTTTTCCATGCTGGAGCAGTACACGCCCACCTTCAACAAGTACGGACGATTGCTGGCACAGAATTTGGCTGAACTGCAGGGAAAGCGTGAACTTGTTGACGTCTCCCCGTTGTGTAATTTTTATATTTTTTAATTTTTAAAATTGTTATTTATTAAGTAGTCAAATGCGCATTGTATAACGTGACAGGTCCGGTGGTTCAAGTTTAAATTTTTTGCCACATTGGCATTTTTGGTCAAATGGCCAACACAAAATGCCGAATTGAATGCCAAAGTTTAACTGTGCTTTTAAGAGTCGGTTATGGGCGTGCAGATGGATTTGGAGCAAAAAATGTGCCGAAAATATATGGAAGCCATCAAGAACTTTGTCATTTATCAGCACATTTATGCGCTGTGCCCGCTGTACATTCTGTTCCCCGTCACGTGGTATCTGTTTGGCCATGGCTTCGCAACTCGACGATGTGTGAGGGCGCTAAAGGCGTTCAGCGCCAAGGCAATGGCTCTTACAAATTTGAATCAAAAAATTGTTAAAATTTCCTAAAATAAAATAAATACTGAGAATATTTGAGTTTTATGTTTTATTTTATGATTTTTAAATTTCGTCAACAGGTGGTCGAAGATCGGATTCGCATTAACACGGCTAATGGGGGAATAAAGAAGGATGGGCTAATGCATGCCGAAGGGTCGCTGTACAAGGGCAAAATAATGGCATTCCTGGACTTTTTGTTGGCATTAAAAGGTAAATGAATTTTTCGGAGAATTACATTTTTTGAAGACAGATCATTTTGTCACTGTTCGTTTCGTCACTGACAAATGAGTTTCAAAACTTGACAAAAGAGTCCATTAAAGGATTTTCGGGATGTAATTTTGCGCTCTTTGAAGATTTTTTTTAAGGGCGAAAATTGATTTTTCAATTACCTTAATTGTTCAATGTACGTGGGTTTGAAATTGGTCTAAAAAAGGGTCATATTTTTTACCTCTGGACTCTTTTAATAAAAATAAAAAAATTTGAAAGGCGAGGACAAATTGAGCATAAAGCAGGTCCGAGAACAGGTGGACGCCTTCATGTTCGGGGGTATGTTGTTTAAGACTGCATTTTGTTATTCAGGAATAAAGGATAAAATGATTAATTTTCTGGATTTCCAGTCTTGAAATGCAAGATACAAGTCTTACAAATTAGCAAATAATGAATTTACTTTCAATGTCCAGGACATGACACTATTGCAAATGTTCTTATGTGG